>CAEGAE010084580.1:0-185518 GCA_903067095.1 Girardinus metallicus
TATATATATATATATATATATAAACCTTTCCGACAGCAACTCAAAGTTCATGCAGAGCATCAGCTGTTGGAGTGGTGCGCACAGCTAGATTATGGTGTGTGCTGCGGCTGAAAGGCTGTTTTCTTGCAATTCAATCACTACAGGAAGGACAAGAAAAGTTTCACCACGTGTCTGTGTGTGCGGCAGGTGAGAGTAATTGAGTGTAATTTCACATCCTTTGCAGCAAGCTCCTATGAAGGCAACCGATTTCCTGTCAGCTGTGTCAGAAGCACACTACTTTAGACCATGAATTATACAATAAAAGATAAATGTAGCTATACAAGCACTCAGAGGCTGCAGTGTGTGTATGTGTGCGCGCGCCCATGCAATGAATGATTTAATCAGACCACAGCTTTAGTTAAAAGAAGGAAAGCAAGAGATTATTGGCTCTGCTGAGGTTCCTCGTGTTTTTGTCTGACCTGTTAGCGTGCCCACGAGGATAAAGCTCAACGGCAGCCTGGACAGAGCTTGCATCAATAATTGCTCGCATGAATGTCATCCTTTCTGGAGTTGGTCGTCAGTTCCTCTGTGAAACTTAGTTTGGCCACGAAGGAGAAAAAAAAAGAAAAAAAGAGAGAAAAAAAACCAAACAAACAAAAAAAAAAGACGAGCCCTCGCCTCCCTTTCTGATTTGTTTTTTTTTTTTACCACATCCTCCACCACCTCAGATTATACTTCAGCTCTTGTCTCTTTTTTCTCTTTTTTTGGCAGTAAACAGAAACATGCAAACACGTGCACACCTTGGCATCGAGGCCCGGTTATCATTGCACAGGGAATTAAGTGACTGGTCAGCGTGCCAGTTCAGATGCAAAATCTCAGAGGATGAAGCGTTTAGCCGTTTGTGCTTCCCTCTGCTCCACCTGCCCACAGCACACGTGTGGACGGGCCGAGGCGATGCTACGTCACGTCCGATCTGACCACCGCAGGGGGAAAAGAAAAAAAAAACAGAACACTTTTCGAATCTGACTGAACTTTCTGCTTCAGTGCTGCCAGCCAACCTGAACCAGTTGTAGATTTATCTTGAAGCCACAGCTCAAGATGAGGAAGCGCAGACTTTCTACCTCTGCAAACTTCTCGGTACAGCCGATAATCTGCTCCCTGTTGAACCTTGCAGCTCAAAAGTGTTGTTTTTTTTTTTTTTTTCCTTTCTTACAGATACCTGGAGCTGCACATCAGCTCCAGCACATCCATCCCAACTGCAAGGTTTCCTCTCCCTTCATTTTTGGAAACGTGACTCCAGACGAATAAGATCTCCATCTGTTGCTATCATAACTCAAGCTAAATAGCATTCTGATCACACTGGATGTTAAAACAGGAGCCATTTTTTGATCCGTTTAATATAGACAACCTGTCGACAGCCATAAAACACAATAAGAGGATGTAACAGCAAAACGGTACTCAAGTCAGACTCGGATTTATGAGCACTAAATTAAGCAATTTATATTAATGGAGGGGTTTGCCTGGCAACAAGAAGGTCCTGGGTGGAAATTATAGCCGGGACCTTTCTGTGTGGAGCTTATCTTCTCTTCGGATGCATGTTTGACTGAATGGAAATTATTTTTTTTCTTTAAAGTGCATGGTTGTCTCTCGTAGCGTTGCTATGGAATGGGCCGGCAATCCGTCTGATCTGCCTGCTACAGATAGGCACTAGCCTTCCCCCACCCCTGCAATAATTAAGCAGGGATGGATGGATTTATTAATGCAGCCGTGCCATACACATACAGCGCTGTCTGATATTGGGAACTGGTGCCATTGCGATACTATTGTTGAATATTGCAACGACAATCTCCATATTAATTAACCCACATTTTGCTCAGTCTTCTCTTTCACTTCCATCATCCCGATGACCTCACCACTCTCCTTGAGCTTTAGCGCGTCATTAATTCAAATCTAACGCAGGTTTGTGCATCAAGGGCAGTGAAGGTCTCTCTAACTGGTTAAATATACCAGCATCCAGGGCTTTATGTATGGCATTTGAAGTGCAACTGTCTACCAGATACTGCATCCAAGCAGTCCTTTGCAATTGCAAAGACTGCAGATGGAGATATGGTGCTACTACTGTTAATTTAGAACACGTACATAACATTGCTGCAACTTTGTTCTTAAAATCTTTGATCGGGCTTTATTGTACTTCTTAGAAGTGGTGAATTATGTGGGTAAAAGTGATCAAAGACATTTTATGATTGTTTATTTTCCCAATTCTGCCAAAAACTTGATAAACAAGATTAACATGCAAGATTGTTATTATGAGAACAGGTCGCGCCAACCACATCTGGTCTTTTGGAGCTCTCATTGCAATTAGAGTCTAGATTTATGGCCCGAGCTCGACTCAAACCGAAATTCGGGCCAAAAATGTTTGCTTGATGGTTGAATCGGACTGAGCCTGTCAAACGAGAATGCACGATATTAAGTTGTGTTGATCTACTTCTTATAGCCTAAATAGAGGGGTAGGTATTTTACCCTGTTGAGGAAAGAGAGAAAAGAGCCAACGTTCATTAGACTGTAACAAGTGCAGCGCAATACGCAATAAATGTGCCCTGCTCTGTTCCCACCAATCAGGATTTGCAGATGATTTGCACCCGACTCACCCTGTGGCTACAACAAACGACAAAATGGAGCTGGAACCTGTTAAAAGCCAGAAACCGTAAGAGTTACACAGCTTACTCAAATTACGGTCTAAAAATGAAAGCCCTAAAAGCTTCATTAAAATGATGTGTCGGTCTACTTTGGTTTCAGGCCAATATTTAATGTTAGTCGGGTCGGATCGGGCTGGGTCGGGTTTTTAGGCCCGATCTAAACTCTGATTCCAATCCCAGCTTTAGCCCTTGGATGCCTCACATTGTGTTTCCAACCTAATGGTTCCAGTAGCTAGCCAGTTCTGGCTCTACAGTCAGATCTTAATTGGTTCTATAGAAAACAACAGCTTGATTTTCCTCAACTGGTGACACATCATTAACTCACTAAAAACATCTTCTCCATTCATTTTCCCTCTCATTTTTATTCTGAAATTTTGCTAATGAACAGTGGAGGAAGACCTACATCCTTCACTAACACTGTTATAACCTAGCTATGATTATGAATGCTTCGTGACGAGTCCATCTCTAATCCGATTGGTACCAACACTTCTCACATTAGTCAAGGACTGATTGTGTTTCAGAACTGGGTTGGTAAAAGTATTTATGGACATCCAGACACGCCTTTGTTTTGACGGCTGCTGGAAGTAAAACACCTCAAAAGCAAGCAAAGATAAGAACTATGTCTTTCAAGTAATTACCCCCCCCCCCCCCCCCCCAAAAAAAAAAAAAAACTGCAACAGTGACAGCCTGTCGTATAGTGTCAATTAGAAAAATAAATGCTTTATAAAAGGAAATCGATTACAACCAGAGCAACAGCATTAAAATAAATAACTTTCCCACATGGGCATCTGAAAGATTCAATTAAGTGATTAACCAAGATGTTGATACTCTAGAGATGGTTTAAGTAATTAACTTACACAAATGGCAAAACATTAACGATCTTCACTGTCAAAAAAAAAAAAGAAGAAAGAAGTAGTCTCTAATGAGGACAATTAAAAATGCTTCCAACTGGTGGCTTTTCTCCTCTTCTCTGTCAGGGTTCTGTTTACCAAATAGGTTCTGCAGAATGGAAGTGTGATCCGTCAAGTAAGCGCCTGCCTGTTTGTCACAATTAATCAAGTTTTTGCTTCGTTAAGCACGGAAAATACGAGTTTGGACTCCGCCATCGGTTATTTAATGATGCCGTTTCAGGATACTCCACAATGCCAGTAGGCACTGGACACACTTATTTGTGGTTGTTCATTTGGACTTGCGAGCAAGTATTTCAATAAGACAATGTGACGGTTTAATGACTGCAGAGTGTGTGTTACTGAGAGCAACAGCCTCTTCAAATTCCTATCTGTCCAGCGACGGAAAGAGAGGCTCTAGCACAACAGAGGGCTGGGAGTAATTTGGCTCCGCTGGCCGATGGAGTGGTGTTTTATTTTTTCAGAGGTGACAGCCTGTGCATGGTTAACCAAATTGTTTATTAAACTAATCCCGCAGATTAGTATTCAAGACATGCTGGAGCCAACAAAAGTGAACTGAATGAACTGTTTAAAGGTATAAAAAAAAAGGACCAAAAACGCACATAAAAACCACAAACGAAACTTCAGGAAAAGTTTTAAATCAACCTCTAGAAAATCATGTGGGCTTAAGAAGTCCTTTTTGCAACTTCGCAATTCCCTGAGTGATTAAAATCATGATGCAAAATGCAAACAAAACCCAGAATGACTGAATTTATAACCTTTATTGATCATTTAAAAAAAATTACTATTGCTAAAAGATGCCAAGTAACCAATGTGGGCAGCTGAACAGTTTCTGTGTGGTGGGAAAGGATTTTCCTCTGAGTTTCTGTGTGTTGTTACTGCAAGCAAACTTTGTCCCAAAATAAAACTGGAGATTCTGTATCAGGACTTTGACCTTGAAGTGGCAGCAGTTTCCCCTTAAAGCACAAACAGGGAACATGGAAAGATTTTCAGCTCAGTCACTGGTTGATTGAGAATAAAGAGACGCATTTAAATAAAAAGCACTCACACTGCTAGAACTTCTTTCACTATTCTTGTCATAACAATAACTTTTACTGGCAAATTCTGAGAAGGGCCAACAGACAGGGGATTATGGAAGTAAAATGAAATCCGTTTTTTTACAAACTAAAAAGTGTGGCGCGCTGATACTCTGTGGTTTCGATACAGATTCATCGCCCCTTAGTCAATACTTTGTAGAACCACATTTCAGTGCAACTACAGCCCCAAGCCTTCTGTGGCAGCTGTTCCTACCAGCTTCGAACATATAAGGACCAACGTTTTTGCTCAACAACTCAAGCTCAGTCAGAGTGAAGGAAGAGTGCTTGTGAGCGGCAAAGTTCAGATGGTGGTGCAGATGCTTCGTTGGATTCAATTTTGAGGCTCAACTTCAGCTGGCCCATTGCTTTAATCTAAACCAGGGTTAGGCAACCTGCTGCTCTGAAGTCCAGTGTGACTCTTGGTGTCCACCACAGTGGTTCTTCATAACTTTTGACCATATATTTAAATATAAAAATGGCTAGTTTTAACATTTTTTTTAAAGTATTTTAAGGCTATATTTGCATAGGATTTCCACAAAGGTGAGACACTAGCTATGCTTCCATTCGCACAATTTCTGATCGGATTGAAATGCATTTGGACTGAAAAAGAAAAATTATCCGAATGCATCGTTTATATATGTACATAATTAACTACCAATATTTTCTGGACTGTAAGTTGCGCCAGTCAAATAAGTTATGAAGACAAACAAAAACATGTACAAGTTGAACTGGACTAAAATTCACATTTATTTAAAAACAGACAAAAACATCACATTGACATAGCGCACACATGCGCAGTCAGGTCAATTCACCACAACCAGAACTACCGTTCAATAGACGTGCACCGATAAACCGGTTGGAAGATAAATTTCCTTTAATTTGGGGGATCTGTGATTGGCTGATAACTTATAAAGCTGATCTCGTTCACCTGCCTTTTTTACCTCAGCAAATGTCTAAAAGGCAACCACTGTCGCCTTTTGCTTGGGGTTTGAGAGGTCTGACAGATCCACCCGTTAGGTCAGGTCTGCAAGTTTGTAGTTAACAATAGTCATCCCACTGCTGTCAGTTCTGCGCCTTTCTTGCTATATTTAGCAACATTTCAGACAAAAAAAAAAAAAGAAACCAAAAGGGTCACATGCGTCTTATGGCTCTAGACAGTTGTTATTTATTAAAAATAAGAGCAAAAATGTCTCTAAAGATTGTAAAGGCTGCTGACCGCTAAAACCATTCCAACGTAGTTCTGGCTGGATCATTATCCTCGCTGTAGGTGAACCGTTTCGGAGCGTTTAACAGGTTTTATTTCAGAACTGTCCTGACTCCATCTACCCTCCCATAAACTAACCAGCTTCCAAGCTTTTGGCTGAAATGCAACAAAATATGAAATAGCTTGCAGAGTGTGAATACTTCCACAATGCACTGCATTATTCAGTCAGCTCCCATCCACTCCCCTCCCCCCCAAAAAACAGAAATAAACAACCAGATCATTTGAGAACACTTGTAGTCGAGTTGAGAAATAACCTGGCAATCAGCACCCGGACTCAAAAATTCACAGACGGAGCAGATCTGTGAAACCACAATTATCGAGGCCACCCGTTCAGCCAAGCCGAAACCACAGAATATCACTGCCAGCATAGTGCAAGTGAATGGCCTCTCTGGCAGCTCGCAGCATCACAGCGTCTTCCACTGTAGTGAATTAGACACAGACCTTCATTTAGGAGAAAGTCAATATGAAAACACCCAAGCGGACCTCTCCTGTCATTTCTTGAAGGACGCATGTGCTTCAGTGTAAATGGACCATCAAAATGACAGCGCATTTTATCTAGTAGAATTGAAGTTGCAATTTTTACTCTGGGTGATAATTTATCGTATCGTTTATCATTTATTGTGATGAATCTGGTGAGGTTATGATTTCTCCTCGTGATAAATTCCAATTGATGTTGAAAAACAATAAAACTGTGCGCTTGGGGTTGTTATTTTTACTGTTTGTTTAATAAAGGTGCATCAATAAACATCTATAAATTTCAAAATATAATTAACATTTCTATATGAGACTGGCATCCTACTGAAGCGTGTTACAAGTGGGAACGTTTTTCAAGAGCTGTATTTGTGTTTGTGGCGTTATGATTGCTGAGCCACGCAGTCACAGCCAGGCAGTTAGTTAAAAAGAAGAAATAAATATCGTCACTTTTATTGTTATCACAATAGCACCGCAAAATATTGTGATAAAGCTTTAAGTTCATGTCGACCGCCTCCAATTGTTGCACATAAATCCATTGTACCACAGAGTTCAGCTTCCAGCCAAACTGAACTCTGCGCCAGGAGAAGAAGCTGGTGAGGCTGAATGAAGCCATGTTGGTGACATCAGCTGCTGGAAACCTGTGCAGGAGTAAAAAACCTGTACATGACACACCTTTCCTCATTCCTGCTCTATGTTAATTATAATGTTTGTAAGCCTGAGCGATGTTGTGAGCCGCTTTGCATGAAGCCGTCGCTCTTTATCCAGAGTCAGACGAGAGCGCTTCCATAGTGAATTCTTACTTTTATCGGTACTTGAGATATTTCTGTCTTTACTCAAGTGGAATGTGGTACTTCACCAAAAAGTCCTGAAAAAAAAACAAAAAAAAAAAACTGGCGTATGCAGCGTTAGTCTGTGGCGAAGGGGAAGGAAAAAGGGGAGGGAGATTAGCTAACGACGACTCAATGCAGTCTTGTCTGCGCCGTCGACAGTTTGGCAGCTAAACTGTCTGTAGCCTCCAGGCTTTACTACAGGCTCTGCCATGTCAACAACACCATGTTTCCTCTGAGACGTAGACAGACAAACAAACCAAAGCCCAAGAAACAAAGTACAACGGCAGCCAGGCAGATTCAACACCTGAGAAAAGAAGAAGAAAAAAAAGTGAGTGATCCCCCCTCTTCCTCTGGAGGACACGTGTGCACCCACCCACCTACCATTACCACCAGGATCTAAGCCACCATAATTTATACCTTTGTTCCCAAATGGAGGACAGCATGCAGGAGCTGGCTAGCTGCGTGTGTAATTACGCTCAAGTGAGGGGATGCAGGGCCGTGTGTTTGGGGCAGGGATTTGAGGCCCGGAAGGAAGGAAGAGAGAAGAGGAGGTGGGGAGGGCCGAGGTGGGGGGCAGAGAGAGAGAGAGAGAGAGAACAGAAAAAGAACGAAAGAAGCAGTGAAGCTAGAAAAAATCTGGTTATTTTACGCACGGCTGCTTTGTTAATAGACAGTGTGTGTGTGCGCGCATGCATGTGTTTGGGGGAGGGGGTTCTTAGAGGGGGTGGGTCAGCAGGAAAGGGCTGTGTTTATCCAATCTGTTCCCTGCCTTTACCATGTGGTAGGAAAAACCACTGTCCGACTCTCGGCCCGATCCCAGAGGACGCAGAGGCAGAGACGGACAGACAGGGAGAGAAGTAGGCCACAGGGGGTGGCCAAGAAACCTGCTAGCACAGGGAGAGACAGAGACACAGAATGTGTGTGCGTACGCGCGTGTATATATGTGTGTGTGTGTGTGTGTGTGTGTAGTTGTGCATGTGCTCACTGAGCTTAAGAACCTGTTATGTGGTTTCCAAAACTGACTCTGTAGTCTCTGGAAATCACTTCTTTAAGCAAGTATGTTGAAGTAAGAAAACTAATAGCAAACAGCATCAGGCAAAACCTGTTTTACCACCTTATATTAGTTCTGGGTGTCATGTTAAAGTCCTGAAACTGATGGAGAAAAAAAAAACAAAAACACCGACTCAAACATTTAAACCTTTCAGAAACAAGTACTTTGAAATATGTGGGCAAAGAAGAGGTGAATATCACCCCACATATTTCTGCACAGAGCTTCAGGCTGCGCTTTTGCTTGTTTGAAAGCTGAAACTGATTAAAATTCAGAAAATATTAGGATCAAACTCATCTCAGTGCAGAAATGTGGATGCTAATGTATAAAAGCTTTTACTCGACAACAGGCCGCCAATGAAAATGTTTTCCTACAGCATCTAAATTAGGAATGTGAAGATTAATACGCATAGTTTCGAAAGAAAATGTAGATTCATTATGTGTAAGATCCTATTTGTTGGCATTAAATGTTTACGAATGATTTCGGGACATGCTCTTCTTCCACCAACGTTTCTGCTGTGAAATGGGATTGTTTTTTTTACAGTAGCAACCCTGTGAAAAACAACAAAAAAAAAAAACAGTTCTCTTTAGGAAGAGAACTGCACCAAATGTGACAAAATAAACAGAAAACTCACTTTAATCGCCCTCAATGTGTTGATCAGCTAATATTCCTACAGTAACAGCTTACAGTAGGAATTGGGGTTAAATACAGTATCAACTAGTGAGCTATTTTTACAAACCTGATTTGACCCATGTGGTTTTAGTAATATCCTGAGATCATTCCCCCCAGCCCTTTTTTTTTTATTCTCAGTACAGCTTATTCTAAATGTCATGATTTTCCCAACAATTTTGATTTTCCCCATTCGTGAGCGGCTTAATAACTCCTAAATCAAGAGCTAACATATTTGTTGTTCATGATTGAGAAAAATGTGTTTTTGCTTATTGCCGAGACTCCAAACCAAAAATGAATCAGCTATACAGCAGGCTTATAATTCAATGAGGCGTGTTTCAAATTAAGTTTGATTGTAGTACGCACAAAAAATTTTAATGTTGGAAAATTAAAGGAAGATATTAGACATTTTTTAGGCAAATATTGCCATTTTATACCACAATCAAGTAGCTATGACGCATTCGGTTATAAAAATGCTGCCTATAATTAAAAATGACTCAAAAAGAAAAACGCCACATTTGACACCTTGAAATCGGGCCTCTGTCTCTTTAAGAAGCTCCTACTCTTCCCGATACTCCGCCTACAGCACAGCGTTAAGGTGGCAGCAGTTCAGATTGCCATCACAGACCTTTTTGGTATTGAATGTAAGGGGGATAAACGTAGCCCAAACTTTGCTGAAAAGAATAAGCTCTATGTCCAATTAGTGGCAAGTATTTTTGCAGTATCTTTGTGCAATATAAAAATAAAAATAAAAAAAAAAAACACAAAAATCACTTTCTTCCATAGTTTCTATATTCAGAATAGAATAATTCAGTTCAGGGTTGACATGTCTTCCTTGTTTTAGATTTCGAACTGGAGCCGATCAAAAGGCAAGTGAAAGTTCTCTCAAGTTCTGATTGTGATTTACTGTAAAAACGCCTCTGATAACGTCGAGGCCTGCACAGCCATTCAAGCTTGGAAAAAGGTGAGGCAACTGTAATGCTAATGAGAACAGAAAGCAGAGACGAACCAACCAAATTCTTTGACTAAAGCACACTAATCATGACAATGTAATTTCTCATTTTTGTCAAGCAATAAAAATAAGCAAAAAAGAAAAGTTTTTATGGCCTCCAATACAGGAAAGGCTTATGTTACAGAACACTGATCACTGATCAGTAACTTCTTCCTCATGTAGTTTAAGATGCTGTGATATGGTGGTAGTCTTCAGAAAAAGATGCATGCATGGAGGATTTAACTATTTTGATAGGTTTTAATATAACAAGGTTATGCGAAGATTTTTCAGGTTAAGTGCAATAAAATGTCTAGATGAGCTGTAGCATAATGTCTGGAGCACTGCTTTAACCAACACTGTAATTGCTCATCTGAATGCAAGAATTACCTATTAGCACTTCTTGACATAAAATGGCATTTTTCATCTCATCTTTAAACATTTTATCCCCAAACATAAACTGAAATATCGCAGCGTGGTTTTGATTCGTGTGAATATTCCAACCATGTTTTTTTGGTTTTGATCAGAAACTCTGTGTGGGACCCGTCAACCTAGCGGAGGATCAGAGATCACACAGCGGCAGGTGAAGGGGAAATTGCTGCTCATCGATGAGAATGACTTCGCATTGCCTGCGGTCCCAGGTTGTAGGCTTCGGGGGAAACCCTGCCACTTTGTTCAAAAGGTTCAAAGACTGAGGGGCCTTTCAAGACGTACAGGATTCCTCCCTGCCTGTGAATCTTTGCAGAAAAGGGGGCTGAGTATCCCGTTTCAGATCAAGTCATAAGAAGGTTTGGAAACGGTTCTGCTGAACATACATGAGAGGTAGGACTTTCTTAATCCTCTTTCTAGATTTTCACTTTTACATAAAATGTGAATCAATCTAAACCTCCGGCGAAGTGATTTTAATGCGGAAATTCCCATAAAAGTGAAACCACTAAAAGCATTCATCTATGAACGAGCAAACGCTGAACACAGACCATGCTCTGAATCTACCTACCATCACTCCCCCCCTCATCAATCACTGCTATTGACGTTTTCTTTTAGACCAATGGGAAAAGCCAATCGGGAGTGACTCCCCAGAGATTGGTCACTTTTTCCTTAGCTCCGCCCATCTGACTGCTAACAACCAATTAACCTCTAGGGTAGTTGCTTTAAAGATGTGGGCTAACTTCTCCCGTGGGACAAACGCCCCTTTCAGCATGCTGTATCAGATCCACACTGGAGCCCCGGATATATGTGGGATAAAAATCAAGCTGCGGACATTTTGGCTCATCTTGAGCACTGGATTGATCCAACATTTAATACATGAAACAAAAACAAAAAAATCAAATGATTAAAAAAGGACATGTGGAAGAAACTTCTAAGCGTTTCTACAAGATTCCACACGTTGGACTTGATTTTTGTTTCTCTGTCCTGATTTTAGGACATTATAAACTGTCTCGGGTTTTGACATGATAAAGCCCATCTAGAAAATATTAGGAAAGGTCAGGCTTTTACTGGCCAGCGTTAACGTCTTTGAACTCTGACCTGCCAATTTGGATTTTGATCGAATACGGGTTTTTTTACTGTCCGAAAGAACTGAACAGAAGAGGAAAAACAATGTGATGCAGGTTTTTTTTTAATGGAGGACACAGAAAAGTAAGCAACTGTTAAATTACTCTGATCTGTGCATCAAAGCATATGCCTGAAACTTGATGTTTACTGAAATAAAAGAAAAGAAGAATCAAAGCACATACAGCTGTTTCTAATAAGAAGTTTCTTATCCGAGTTTTGATGCAGTCTATGAAAATGATTTAACAGGATCTCTGATCAGAAGCAATGAAGGACAGATCCAGTCTGAAAAAAATGTATGTTTTCATTTCTTTTTTTAATGTAGTTATTTGCAGAGTATGGACTCAAAAGTGTTTAGATGGTGAGGATGAGATTCACCATCTAAACATAGATAAATTCAAAAAGACCTTCAACCTCCAGAAACTTGGACCTACATCTTGTATTCACACCAGACTGTTTAGTCCACTTTAATCAAACTCCAGTTCAAATGCCTAGAAAGTCCAATTCGTTTGGAGAGGTGTGAATGTGTAGTGGAACTTTGGTCCCTCTACAAACCTAGGTCTTGGTTTGGTTGACGTGAACTTTGGTGCAGTTCGAATGCATATGTGAATGCCAAGCAAACCAGAGACGGCTCCAAAAGGAGGAAGCCCACTACAGCGCAAGGCACTCTGGGTAAGCAAACAAACAAAAAAAAAAAGTTTAGCAGCAGTGGGATAAATTGCTTGTGGTCTTCTGCAAAAAAACAAAACAAAACCTGCAACCACTAAAATCTGCCACCACCCCATTTTATTAATATTTTGTCAAGAAAAAGGTTGCGCTCAGTGTCTTCTTCATAGGTTTTTATGTAATTTTCTTCAGTGGTTCTTGGTGTAGCGCCACCAGACGTGAGGTGGAGGACAGCTTTTTCAAGGGGTTTGCGATGAAATCAAACTGCTCCAGCTGGAAATGTACCAAATGTTGCAGTTTGGATCCCCAACCAAACCAAGTCTACTTGACTATCAGGTGTAAAAGCACCCTTAAAAACTTTGAAAACGGTAAAAACAAGTTCCAGACGTTTCATGACCGCGCAGTAGCCTTGTTTAAAAACCATGCACCTTCGACTAACATATTCTTTTACCACCTATCTTTCTCCTCTCTGACCTTCCAGATCCATCTCCACTAACTAGATGTTGATTCCACAAGCAAGCAGCACTTAACCTTTCATCGGGCATGTGAATCACTTGATGGAAACCGTGACAGATAACACAGCGAGACAGAAGGGGGGTGAGCGGACGCCACAACAGAGCTATTAAACCCCAGAAAGAGCCGGAGAACTGATGAGATCCTCATAGCGCTGACACCAATTTTTAGTGATGGGATTCATCAGCAGCTGACGACACAAAACTCCCACGTATTTTCAAGTGGAGCGTCCTCGAGTTCGCCTTTCGCATCCCAGCACAAGGAAGGCTGGTGGTCAGGAAAGACAGAGAATACGCTGAAGATCCAGACTGGTTGAGGTCAAAAGACAGGATTAAAATGCACGCACGCATATGGGTCAGAGATGTACTTGACTGGCCGAGAAAACACGTCCAACCCACACACACACTTGAGAGCTGTATTTACGCCAGCCTCTCTTCTAGGCACAGCACTTGGTCCAGAAGGCCCTCGCTGCAGGGGGAGGATAGGGGTGGGGGAGGCAGGAACGGAGGAAGAGGGGGCAGAAAAGGAGACAGGTGAGGGAGGAGGATGAGAGAGCAGGAGAGACAGTGATGACACTCGGTTTTGAATGTCACCATGGTGCTAAAGCTCCCCGCTAACCTTTTGGCTGGAAATGATATGACTGGAGGGATAGGGGAAGGGGAGGGGAGGAAAACGACAGGCAGGCAAAGATGGAGAGAAAAAGAGATGGAAAGGGTGACAATGAAGAGAAGGAGAGAGGGAGGAAAGGAGGGGGCGGAAGGCTCATGCTTGGGCCGAGGAGTGGGTGGGTGGAGGTGGAGCAATAGATGGCAAAGATGAAAGAGATGGAGGCAAACAACAGCACTACTTCCATTCCCTCCCAAAAGGGCTGCTGTCTACGACACACAACGATGACGGGAGACAAAATGGCCACCCTAACAAACACCAGTCATCTGGCTCAACCAATACTGGCCTTTAAGCACTGAACTGACCACTACACCACACCACCTGCTGCTACCTGACCTACAGACTGCACGACACGCTCCGCAGTGGGGCTGAAAATCTGTGACATCCGACACGAAAATGTATTTTTCCCTCATTCCCGGAGGGAGAGGACGACGCCTTCCCAATTACTTTCAAACCGAATTGGGAACAAATCTGTACCCTGGAAAAACTTTGGGAGGCGGAAAAAACCTGCAGTGACGACACAAATCTGCCCCAACGAGGTCTGAAAACTTTCTAACACGCAAGCAGCTGTTGGTTGATGACAGAGCAAACCACTGCCATAGAAAACACCTGCTCATTATTCTCCTGCCAGCAGTCTTACAACTTCCACTTCAAGAGCGGTGTCAGAAGCACAGAGTTGCTAGAAAGGCTGTGAACAGATTCCAACTTGCTCTTCCAGTCGGTCCGTGAAGGCAGCAGGCTCTCACAAAGTAGGATCTTTGTTACCAATTCATAAAAACACCCAAGCTGCACAGAGAGCCGAGGAGGCATCGAGATACGGCCTAATTCTCCATTAATGTGCAGCTCAGCTGCTGCAACAAAACATATTTTATTTTAGCTCACTTTTTTAACATTTCATTTTTTTAACCCATCATGGTTGTGCTTCAATATAAATTAGATACACACATATATTTTGACATATGAATGAGAATAAACTGGTGACTTTTTTTTACTGGATTAAAAACTGATATCTCCAAAGGACAGACAGCAACATTCTTGAATTATTGTACATATGGGAAGAAAATTAAAAGACTGGAAGTGGTAAAAATGGGAATCAGCAGCTCAGACCTCAAAGAAAACCAGAGGTCCCTACCAACACCCTAAAGAACAAGATTTATTTAAAGAGGAAATTCCTACACAAAGTCTCGAGTGGCCGCCCTTTTCACATTTTGTTAAACTCGGCCAAGTGTAGAAACTGTGGCAATATGAAGAATACGGATTCAGAGATCTGCCTTTAATGATTTCTGGCTGTACATCTTACCAGTATCTTGCTGCCAACTTCAGCTGAGTTCAGTTGAGGCAGCAAAATGAATTTATTCTTTCCACCTGACAGCAGAGTACATCAGACATCTGCTTGATGCTCCTTTCCTGGATGGCCCACAGCTACTAAATGCAAACATTCCCTCAAGAAAACGACTCCAACCGAAATTAAAGACAGCGACACTCCATCAAGGATGCACACAATGTCAAAATTTTCAAGATATCAAATCTTCTCCGATATCTCTGTCAGCCCCTAAGATGATGTGACGTTGAATGATTGTGTTGTAATTGTTTTGCCCCAATGTCAGCGAAAGAGTTCTTGTTAATGTAATACTAAAACCACATAATCAGTCTTACGATCTGAGAAATAACCACACATGGTTAGTACATTTAGCCACATCACTTTCTTTCACACCCAGAGGCTGCAGAAGTGTATTAAAAGCTCTTAAGAGCTACTCGCAGAAAAAAAAAAAAAAAAAAACCCAGAAGAAACTGCTTCTATTTCACCAGTTTTGAAAGAATCACCTTTGTGAGCAGTTTAGACAAAGCTTTGGACTGGGTGTCAACGCATCAAACTCAACATTAAAAAACAATCCCCTGACAATAAAACGGTAAAAGGAGAACAGAAACACCTAATTTAAGAACTTCCTACTGAATCACAAAGACCATAATCTCGCTGAGATTTTAGTCTTTTTTTTTCCCACATTTCTTTCTACATTCGCAAACATCGAGTTGCTATCAACATTGCATGTTAGCGTAAAGCACGGACTGAACGTGGCAGGGTTATAGGCTAAGGATTATTTTTCACGATCAAGAAGGATTACTACAATCCAAGAAAATACAGGACAAAGTGCCAAAATGATACTCTAGAATGAAGAAAAACAATTAAACTAAACATTTTTAGACCGAGACGTGGAAATACTTTAACATGGAATATACAACTAAAGGGACATTCATGAATAAAACACACTCCTAAGTCACGTGGAATGGGGAGGCCCGAAAAACAAACAATGAACATTTTCAGACATTTTAAGATCATATCTGCTTTGTATCACACCAATTCGTTCTTCATCTACTTCAAGAACGTTCTTTTGAATTACTGCCCTTAAATACAAACCTACCTTTTTATCTGCCCACCGGCTCGCTTTGCTAGTTTCAGAAGTTACACTTACTCTTCGAAACACGGAAATCTTTCAGATAATCAACAATGATCGCACAAATGATTCATAGGTCAGAACTACAGGGAGCAGCTTCTTCAAAAACATGACAAACTGACGGTCATCTGGTCCAAACTTTCTTTCCGTTCTTCCCAAACTGAAGAGGGCCGTTACGCCGTACAAAACCATATTCCTGTGTGAAGTGGAAACATTCAAATCAGACATTCTGACAATAGATGGCTGTTGGTGTATACATGCTGTTATGGAAATTAGGTTGGAAAATCAGTTTGCTTCGTATCTGATAAACACCCAAAATTAACAACCCCACTTCTTCTCCTGCTATAAAGTTGCAGCATGCACTTGCTTTGAGTTGAATAAAAACCCGGCACAGGTGACGGACACATACACCTTGAAGCAAAAATGAGAGAAAGCGAGCAAGTCTTTAATTTTAGTGTGAAAACTGTTGCATAGTTTCCGTTTTCTCTGTGTTGTAGATTGAGGTCAATTCGGCCTTTTCAACACCAGCTTCCAGTTTTCTTTTGTTTTGAGCCGATTTTATATTCAAACTTATGTGTGTTTTATTTAAACAAATAAATGGAAAAAAACTCTGACCGTAAAGAATAACATGCTGCATGTGGATCGACGGATAGTAGAAATGACTCAAAATAAAACAGTTTAAAAGATATAAAATCATCACGTTCAAACTTCAAAGTACACCAGAAAGTGTTTAGTTGTTCATTTTTAATGCCAACCAACAGAAAAGGCAAAAAAAGCCTAATTATAAAAGGGACAACCTTTTTCCAAGTCTCAAATCACTCCAACATATTATTTCCTTACAAGTCAGCCACAAACCAACTTTTGTCACTAAAAGAGAGAGAATTTTTAACCCACAAGAAAAGAGGGATGAAATAGGGAAGAAACGAAATACTGCCGAACATCTGTTGTGTGCTGTGTGTGTGTGTGTGTGTGTGTGTGTGGTCGGGGCCCTCTTATCTCCCCCTCTGTGGCCCGCTAAACATGACTAGCTGCCATCTTGGCTCACAGAGACAAGGTGGAGGGGGTAGCAGCGGCTCCAGGCTCTCTGGCAAAAAAATAAATAAATAAATAATAATAATAACTTACCACAAATAGGGATGCTTAAAATGACACACCGAACAAAACCGCTGCGCAACAATATTTTTCCTCCCCCTAAGATTTTTTGCGCTGCCCTAGTTGCGTGACAGCGGGAGTGACCATTATGCAAGTTGACCGATTACAGAAGAAAGATGGCAGAATAACGCAACAAACACAAACAGAGCAGTGAAATTGGGTTAGGCAATAATGTCAAAAGTTTTGTTTTGTTTTTGTTTTTTTTGTTTTCCTCCGCAAATAAGCTGTTGCAACAAAGATGAAGCGGAGAAGCACTGGCAGGTGTTTCGGGCTGCGTTTTCCTCCGTGTCCACACCGAGTAACAAGTGTAGCCGTAACGGTTACTTAACTTGTAACACAATGTAACAAACAAGCTCGTTACAAAAGCTCCCGTTAAAAAGAGCAGGATACTCGGTGTCAGTTTGACCATCCAACAAAGTGAGCTAGAAGATGCCTGAAGTTGTACTTCGACAAACCGACACATAACCGCCCCGAGCTGGTTAGGCGCTAACTCCGGGGGGCTAATAAGTGGTCCTCGTTTGTACACAATAAGGATGGGAGCTGGGCTAGCAGGCTAGCTGAACTTCTGTGTCCTAGCGCTGGGCCAACCTCCAACGGCTAGCACGGCTAATTAGCCTATCAGCGGTACTTCGCACGTCGTTCCGGACCAGAGAATGCTTCGCTGATCTCGGGTTATGCCTCTTTAAAACTCGTTGCCCTCCACCCTAGAGCCCGACACAGAGACATTGATCTCTCCTAGTCAATTCAATGATATTTTTAAATATAAAGTATGGCAGAAAAAACGTACAAAAAACACGGCATATGAAGTGACCGCCTGGCCTCACAGCTTCCCCCCTCCTCTCCTCCACTGCTCCGTCCCTTCCGTCCAATAAAACAAGCGACTATTACAAACACTTCTTGCTGACCGGTTCTCCCACAAACAACTACTGAGAAAATATACAGTTGTGTTTTATAACTTTGATGTAGAAATGTTTCCTTAAACTCGCAGGAAGCGTGTTTGTCTTTCTGTGCCAAGTGCTGTCCGCTGGGAATCTCCCTTGGAGAGCTCCGCTCATTCAGCAGCAGCAGCAGCAGTGACTCACCTCGACGATCGAGCCACCTCGTGTCTCCTGGAAGCTCCAACACAATTAGCTAACGGAGCTAACGCTTACGATTTAAAACTGAATTAAGTCAATACCTCAGCATAGAAAATTCATAAAGTTGTCAGGTGAACTGACTCGGGCACACACGAGCTCTCTGTGCCGTCCTGGGAATATTTCTTTCCACTTTTCAACTAACTAATGGGACCGCTGTGTGTGTGTGAGCGATGCAGCGGGTGGCAAAGCTAAACTTGCTATTGTTAGCATGTCGGCATGGCAGCTTCATGGACCTTCAATGACTTTATGTGTGAAAGGAGATGATAAAACAGAAGGCGAATAAACGAGCAGTCATCGAAAATAGTCGTTCCTGCGAGTTAGCCCTGAAGGAAATGCCCGTCGGGTTCGGAAACACAGGCGCACGGCGGTTTAAAGAGTCCGATTGCCTTGAAAAGTATGGAAAACTTACTATTCAACGATAATATAAGCAGTTTTAATTCAAAACCGCCGTATACTGAATGTCCACCCCATTCATGATACAGTGTGTTCGGAAAAAAAAATGTACAACATGCACTTAATAAAAAGAGGCATTTTGTTAGCTTACCCAACGAGCTCGGTCACTTCAGCCTTTTATCAAATCAACTCCTCGTTAGTACGGTACTATCTCCGCTTGCTTGAGAAAAAAATCCACCGTGGTCCTTTTTCAGTTCGAAATATAAATAAACAGAGGGGAAAAAGTTCAAGTTTTTCTGTTTTTCAGGAAATATTTCTCCGGCGTATCTCGCATCCGCGACCTCGCCGACTAGTGTGCGTTGCTCTTCTCTCCTTTGTGTTAATTTCACTCAAATCGAGTTTAATCCGATCGATCCCTCGGCTGGCCGCGCTCCCGAGTCCTCCCCTCCAGACACTCGCTCACCTTCCTCGGCCAGGGGGGGCGCGCTCCCGAGGACCTCCTCTCATACAGACAAACAGGCGGCGTGCGCGGTCACTGACCCTGCCGTGCCCGATTGGGGATGCAAAATAAATGCATTGGCCTTCATTTTGCGGTGCCTAGGTGTTCGAGAAGATTATGATTTAACTGTTTATTCACATTACTATATCATGCAAACTTCTGACAGCCAGAAAACCGTTTTAAACATTAATTACGTTTATATGAATTTATCAGAAAATCTTAATATTTTGCCATTTTCTGTGCTCGGTATATTATTTTTATTGCACTTAAACAATTTTTTTTTTTTCTCTTTTACAATCAAAAGTGATACTATAGCTTTAAACATTGTTTTAGAAATGATAGTGGTAAACCTCACCTGAATGCTTTCAGATTATGTAAGTAAACCACATTTAAGATAACTTGGAACAGGCCTGTGTCTGTCTTACCATTATAAGTACATCACACTGTAAATATTTCTCTAAACCCATAGCTTACATTGATAGGTAGGTTAACAATTAAAAACAATCAAAAACAGAATATTGATTTCGTATTTGGGCATTAATTATGCATGGAAAGGTCGACCTTAAAGGGAAACTACAGCAATTTTACATATCAAAGTCCATTTCCGTATGTTGGGAAACACCACTGTACACAGATCATTCAGAAAGTTTTCAGACCCTTTCAAGTTTTCCACGTTTTGTAACGATTCTCATCAATCCCCACACAGTTCCCTTCAAAGTAACACAAAACAGTTTTTTTAAAGTGGTAATTTGTTAAAACAACATTCAGTTAAACACTAAACTTTTCAGTTTCGATCAGCAAGTTAACAGAATATGCAACATCCATCAGTCAAGCATGCCAACGGCAGCGGCATCCTGAGGAGACGTTTTTCTGAAACACCAGAGAGAGAGAGAGAGAGAGAGACTTCAACTCAGACAAAACTAAATGAAGCACTGTAGGTTGACTGATTTCAAAAGACCATCAAATTTAAGTTACACTCCTGGCAAAGTATTGCTAACTCAGGTAGATGGAGGCACTTTGGGACTCAGCGTGTTTTTTACACAACATGATGGTGATGGTAGTGTCATCCTATGTGGAGTAAAATAGTTTTTTCTGACAGGAGCTAAAATCCGGTCGAGACCAGAGAGAAAGAGAGAGAGCTAAAAAACAACAACATAAAAACAGAGACAGACTCAAATAAAAAAAAGGACCAGGTGGAGGTGCCTCGGGGTTAGGGTTAGGCACCAATTTCTTCTACTGGTGAGGTTTAGTAGTTTCGCACAATATATAAACCCCACCTGCAGTAAAGTCTCTCAGCTTCTGCAGATAGCAGAAGAACCGGAATGCTATTTGAACCAGACAAAGAGAAAAAAAGGAAACGCATATAAAGCCAGATTAGATTTAAATGTAAAGTGAACAGAACACTTCATCAAGTTTTAAATACAAGACTTTCCTTCTCAAATTAGGAGATTTACTCAACAATTTTAACACACACTTCCTAACACAACCATCATCTTCTGATGAAGTTTTTTTTTTTTCTTGACACAGAGACTGGAACACCAGTGTCTACATTCATCACATTTACTTATCTATTTTATTTTTTTTAGGTTTAATGTCATAGAACCACGTTTCATTAATAGCAAACAGACTCTAGCAAAGTATCAATATTAAATACTGTCAAAGAACCAGTGGAGATTGAAAGAACACAACAAAGAAGAACAAGCTCTTTCCTCACTGACTGGAGCAGAAGTGGCACCACCCTGTTTGAAGTACACAGTGAATTTTCTTATCGTGTTTGACCAATCTAAAGTGATGAAATGACAATGCGTATTGCAAAAAATATGAGGGACCTGCAGTAAGGCGGATTTCCGTGACCGTGACACAATCTTTAATTTGCTTATCCTATTAATCTAGCCTTAGGAAAGACACGTACAAACACATCATCACACACATACACATGCACTTTCTCTCTCATGTACAGATGCATAGCCTGTCCTAACTCTCATGTCTCTTTGTTTTTTAACTTCCTTCTTTCTGCAAAGTACTTATCTAGATAGTCAACAGAAAGTATTAAGTTAAAACTTAATAACAATAAAAAAAGGATCTTATAAGTGTACAAAAATATCGGCAAACCAGAAGCAACACAAAAACTAGTCTCACCTCTGCTAAAAATGCTTGATTATCTCTGGGACTTTTAGGAATATATCCTCAGGATTAATGAGACAAAAAAGGAACTTTTCAAAGACGCGTGTCTTGCTACATCTGTTGAATAACCCAAACAGTAAATGAAGTGGCAAAACATCGTCAAACATTGTGGTGGTGGGACTGCAATGGTTTTTGCAATGTTTTGCTGCTTCGGGATCTGGACAATTTATGAAAAATGATGCCTTTTGCTGTCCAGCAGAAAACCTTGATGAAGGATGTCCAGCCATCAGATGTGACATGGAGCTCATGCATGCAGGACAATGGTCCAAAGTAAAGGTTTTCAAGTGGCCTAGTTCAAGTCTGAACTTAAATTTGATTGACAAGGTTTTAGGAATAAGTAGGTAGAGAAGATCTTTACTTTTTCGCACAAGATCATGCTGGTTTGGATAGATTTCTTATTTGAAGAAACTAAATTTGAAAACAGATTTTTTGTTGTACTTACTCAGATATTAATAGTTTAAAAATATTTAATCAATTGAAGAAAATCGGCAAAGGGAGTAAAATTTTTTCACTGGACTTATATCATGTTAGATTAAGGGTTTTGGTTTTTGTTTTAAATGTACCTTTTCCTAGTTTTCCAGAACTTTGCAGAGTATTTTCACCTGCAGCATGTATTAATAATCATTTTTATGCAAGTCTCGGTGTAAAATTAGGTCAACCTTACACATAGTAAATCAGGCTAAACTAATGAGGTTGCAATGCTTTCTTTGAGAGAAAATTCTTCATTCTTATTGCCATACTCCTTAGCCTAGAAATGTGAAGAATATTCGAGATCCCCTCACATGCAGACCAGAACCAGTCCAGTTGGAAATTCCTGCAGCTCCTTTGGTGCCTCTTTATAGTTTCCACCTTGTTTTACAGACACTTTGGAGAAATGTTGAGTTTAAGAAATGTCAGAGTTGTATCACGTTTTCTCCGATTATTGATGCCTGCATTCATTGGACTTTTTGTATCCCTTTCCTGACTGATACCTTTGTACAATGAGGTTCTTCAGATTCTTTAGAACATCTCTGCAAAGGCTGACTGTACGCAAATGTGGAAAAATCGTACTATAATGAATTAAGTTTATTTCAGTTTCACTTAATCGTTCTTCAATCTTCAGCTCTGTTTGATAGAGCTGAGGACTCGACATTATAATCATTTAAATAACAACCACCATACATTAGCCACATTTCATACAATGAAAAGGGAACAAAATATGCTGGCACTTTAGCTATGCTAACATATATTATCATGCACTCATTAGCACCTAAATCATGGTGAATCAAGTTCAAATTATGAAATCTTCAGGATAACCCATAGACAAATAACTATAACCTATTTCCTTAATTATTCACATTAATTATAAAAATGGGATACAATTGTTTTATAACTTGCACTGTCCAAATTTAAGACTCCAGTCTCCTTTTTATTGTAGCTAAACTTCAGCTTGTAGATGGCTGGATGCCAGACAGATGAAGCTATGGGCTAGCAGAGTTGTGTACATACTCGTGTCTTGGAAAAGGAACACATTAGATGTGATGTTTTCAGATGTTATAAACTGTGAGTGCCACTGAACGTTACTGTTAAATCAACAGCCATTTCTTGACGGTCAAATGTTCATTGTTTATCAAAGTTGGGAGGACCACGTAGCTAGTCCAGGAGTCATTATTTGGACATTATACAGGGTTAATTAAGAAACCTCCAAAAAGGCATTTCTTGCAGCTTGTAATTGGCAGTACTCATAAGGACAGACCTCCCTTCAGTTTTGCTTATCGCCTGGCAATCATGAATTAAAAGGAACAATTATGATCCACAGCTGTTATTGACAGTTTTAATTTCATCTTAGCCTTTCCAGCTGCAAGGGTAAGAGGTCCACAGGCCACTAATAAAGGCGGTGCTCCACTTAAGGGTTCCTGCAAATCATGACAGTGCAACAGTTGGCACGAATGAACAATGTCAGGATACTGCAGGCCACAGAGGTCAAGTGGATTTCATCCAGCATTGCTTTTATTGTTGACGCTCGTCTCTCCTTTTCTGGGCCGGCAGAAACAAGAGACGCTTTATAGGAGAGAACACCTTCTACACCTTAAAGGAAATATTTACTGCACACTTAAATGTTTTTTGCAATATAAAATCTTATAATCGACTAAGATGCAGTATAATTTTTCTTTTGTGAATTGCTACAGCCCACTTTATACATTGCCACCAAAATTTGACTGATTCATCCCTATTGACTTTTTTTCTTTCTTTTTTTACTACAAACGTTGCAATTCGATTCAAGTCCCAGCAGATACAAAATGTTTTCTTTTATCTTGGTCAACTCATGCTGATCTTTGCTCCAGGATGGACTGTGACAATGTGTTCCAGCGTATTTCTGTTTTTGACTGGATTGAACCTTCGTGGCTCTTGGTTTGTAAATATGCAGCCAGAATTATGTCAAAAGATCAGTGCGGTTCAGTAGCCGCTTGCTAGGTGACATGTAACTAAATGTTAATGTGACGTAGGCTTGTATTTGAGTGGGGTTTTATTAAGATCCTGATTGATTAGAGATACTCCACAATCAATTCAAACATGTGGAACCAATGTTTGCTTTGGAAATCTCTCAACTGACATGATGTATAATCGCCCCACCCGAGAAAAAGAACCAGTCAAAATAATCGATAGAAACCCTATGTTAATGATATTCATCCGCATGATCGGTGTAAAAGTCTGACTAGATCTGCGTGAGTCATCAAGGTTCACACTAAAACTGAACTGAACTGGCGACGCTGTCAACGTGTCGCAAACAAAAGGGCATTCTCACAGATCGAGCAAGCATTTCCGGGCAACATACGTGTCTGAAAATGTTTCATTCATTAAGCAGTCTCTCAGTCTGACCGACCCTCATCGGGGAATACATCCTCCATGACGGCTGAAGGTCAAACAGCACATTTCCAAGAGTGCACAAGTCATTTCCTCCACATTTTAATGACTAAATCAGTCAGAGACCATGTGGAAAGCTTGCAGCTTAATGGATAGAGGGGAGGGGAATTCAGAAAATACAACTACAAGCTTTTATTAAAAAAAAAAAAAAAAAAAAAAAACTAAAAAAAAAAAAATTGTTATCCACAAAACCATCAAAATGACGTTTAGAGTTTAGAATGTTTTATTATAGTTTATTGTGATAGCATTTTCATTTTTCCTTTTTTTTAGGTTTTATTTTTTCCAAAGAACAAACACAGCAAATAACTTTGAGGGGAAGGAGGAAGAAGAGGTAAGACTGAGAGAGAGAGAGAAAGAGAGATAAATGAAGAGAGAGAGAGAGAGAGAGAGGAGGACCACATACATAAGATAGATCAATCCATAGATAAGTAGGTGGGTAGATAGATACATCAGGTTTGGCTTGATCCTCCTCCTGTAACCACTGTGGGTTCACACGTACACTCACGCGCGCACACTACATGTCGGTTTACAAAGGATAATCAGCATCAGAATGAGATTAATAACCATTTGAATATACCAAGGAATTTCAAAAATAAACTAATATTAGAGAGGAGCACACTGCCAAGGAAACGGACTCACTCGCACTGACGTCAAACCCAAAAGTTACACGGTTAGCTTGGAGAGAGAAGACAAAAAAAAAAACAAACAAAAAAAAAAACTACACAGCTTGGTTAGATAGACAGGAAAATATGTATACTTCATCTACGCATGCATACATGTACTGTATGCAGCCTGTGTACATGTGTGCGCGCTTGGAGGGGATAAGGAAGGAAAGATTTGTTTCAAATGCCCCAATTTATACACAAAAAAAAAAAAAATTTAAACCAGGCCTCTTTCTAGATCAATCTCCCAACGTGTGCGTCTACGCGCAGCGCCAGCTAACTCGTTAGTGCTGAAATGCCTAACTGCAGATAAAGGGTCGCTCGTTTTCGCAGCTGTCCAGGTCTCTCAGGGGGACGGTGGAGGGGGTGTCGACGTTAAGGCAGACAGCTGATTTCAGGTCAGACTACGGGGGGGGGCAGGAGATGTCTTGCACCAGCCCACTTTAATATTGATAAAACACAGGTAAACACAATATTTTGGCATTAAAAGTAGGTACTGCACAGTCTGTGAAAAAAAAAAAGTGCGAGAATGTAAAAAGGGGGGGGGGTGGAGCGACAACGAGTGGGCGTAGAAGCAGAAAACGCGGCTGATTACATTTTCGATTTTGAAGCAGGAAAAACCCCCCAAAAAAGAACATTGCAGCAGTCATCGATCAGGCTCTAAACAGCACACGTTACACATCTGGCAGCTAATTCAGGGTGAAGATCTTAGCTCGCTTATAAGGGAGATGCTCTTGACATTTTCAGACCGAGTCAAAGTCCCCACACGAGGGACTCAGAATACCTTTGCTCGGTCCTGTTAACAGCCTGTTATCATTCATACTTGTCATTTAAAAAGAAAGGGCACTTCCAACCGTAATGTACTAGGACGGCAGAGCTCCTTTGGGTTTAAATGAGAATAGTTTGAAATGGTAAAAAGCTGTTTTGAAGGCCCTGAGCAGCGTCTTTCCACGATCCTGGCTAAGACTTTTAACTAGACCACAACAACATGCCACGCTTCATCTGCAACAGCCAACACAGCTACAGAAACCTAAAGAGCCATATATATATACAGAAATGCGCCCGATAAATACATATATAAAAAAAAAAGTCAATTTCTCTTTCCATTCGTTTTTCTTTTTTGTGTCGACTTCATAAAGACAGCCATCGCTCAACAACCCTTAACGTTTTTCTTGTTTTAAACTTTCCCGCTTGACTTTTCTGCTGTTCCAAAAGGATCGATGTTCACTCAACAGTTTGGTCTTTTATTCTCTACCCAGGCATTTTAAAACACTTTTTCAACAAGTTAATTTTTTTTTAGTGTTTATGGAATACAAAAAAAAAATAAAAAAAAAATAAAAACCATGTGTGAGCTGACAAAGAGGACAGGACTACAAAGTAACATGACAAAGATAATGAGGGGAGAGCATGGACAAAAATGACATGATTTCCATCTTTCTTTTTCTCTTTTTTTTTATACAAATAATACAGAGCGACTTGAACGCCTCCCACACATCACAAACTAACATCCTGGAATATTTGTGCTGTCCCTATACTCACAGGCACAGCATGAAATCTGACTCAGCATGCAGAAACATGCCCTGCCATCATGTCTTGCTTTTAAAAATGCGTAAGGTTGTGTGTACAGACACAACACGGTGCCTGTTTTTTTTTTTCCTTTTCTTTTTCCTGACTGCTGAGTTCTAACAAAGTCAGCTCACCGCAGCCAATGGCAGCTCTTCGTCAGTTTCGGTTCCTGCAATATACCAACATCCACGAGAATCGAGAGGAAACTTATGAATTAAACAACTGCCTTAGGTTCGTGTTTTTACTCAAATGCTTAAAATTGTTTGTATCCAACCAAAATAAAGTAGAAGACGTCTGAAATAAATGTGTAAGTCTGCAGGTGAAGCTGACTCTGTCCTCACACAAGGATGCTTAAGACACTCAGGATGCACAGATGGATGGATGAAGCGGTAGAGAGAGAGAAGTTAAACTGTTAGTGGGCCTGGACAGTT
The DNA here is from genome assembly GCA_903067095.1 of Girardinus metallicus. Classification (NCBI taxonomy): domain Eukaryota; kingdom Metazoa; phylum Chordata; class Actinopteri; order Cyprinodontiformes; family Poeciliidae; genus Girardinus; species Girardinus metallicus. The sequence continues at coordinate 26,709 of CAEGAE010084580.1, forward strand.
CTGTAGAAATGCGACGGAGGGTTGGAGAGGGCGAGGAGGAGGAAGAGGAAGAGAAGGAGGAAGAAGGGCTAGGGCTGGAGGAGGCGGTGTGTTGTGGGACTTCAGCAGCAGCCGCCTCCAGCATGTTGGCCTCCCTGGCTACTGGACAGTGTGGAGTTGGTGGTGGGATGCTGGGGTCCGATCTTAATACCATTAGCCTGTGTGGAGAGAGAAACATGGGGGGGGGGGATAATTAAAAGTTGTATAAACAGTTTCTTGATAAAATAAGGAAGTAAGGAATATTTGTGACATAGAAGACATTTTCTCAATCTGATTTGACCTTGAACTTTGATGAAAAAAGAAAAAGTAATTTGACAAAATAAATACGCTTTAAAACTTTCATGGAAGCTAATTAAGCTGTTTCCCACTGAAGGTTGAACCTCCCACCAGAGCTCAAGTCTTCTGCAGCCTCTGACATGTTTTCTTCCAGCTCCATGTTCATGTTCCCATTAACTTCGACCAGATTCCTTTTCCCAGCTGAAGGAAAGGATCCCTGCAAACCATTTCACTCTGACAGCTGTATTACCTTTCCTGATGCAACTTACTTTTTGTTAAATCTCGAAAGTAAAAAAAAAAAAAAAAACAAACAAACAAAAAACACAAATGGTGATTCAATAATAAAACAGTACAGGTATTTTTTAAAGCAATACAGGATGTGAAACCAATAACTAAAAATGTAGCAGTTTATGTGAATGGACAGACTCTAAATGGTCAATCCAGACGGATCTTGTTCTACTCTGAGTGTCAAATGATCTGGATGGTTCAATTAGCTGCAGTTTGTCTTAAACTTGGGTGAAAAGGAAGATTGGCAACTTTTAGGTCAAGCACGCATCAAATTCAACCTTTTCTCACTAAGTCACTGATGTGTGGTAATCTATGGTTGATGGGATTCAAGCGTCTTGAAAATGGTGCAGAATGAGATTCAGTCACCCACATTTATTTATTCAAAAACAACCATTCAGCACATTAGGCCTCAAACAATTAAATAGATCAATCGTGATTAATCAATTATTGAAATAATTGTCAGCTAATTTAGTAGCAGATGCATCATTAACTGGAGGATACACATTAAAAAGGCAATTTGGAGGGAAAAAGAAACCAGTAATCGAGCCAAATCTGTAGGAAATATATACGTATAAAAATATACATTTTGTCTGTAAATATGTTTTAGCCAAAACTCCTCAAGTGCTGTAGTTTTAGCTCAGCAGCAAAGGAATGACATTGTATAGCAGTTTAAGCAATAAAATGTTGATTTTTTTTTAACTGGAAAAGGAATTGAATAGTTTATTTGCGTCTTTTAATGTATTTTTATATTGCATAGAAAAGGCTCAAGCCCTTAATTGAAAAATTTGTAGAATATGCCATTTTTTTTAATCCAATTAATCAATTAACGGTCAGAGTCAATTACTAAAATAATTGTAAGTCTTACAGGGCACAAAGAGTTAGGTTAAATAGTTCCAGAAACTAGACTTCAAATAAAGTTTAGTCTTATTTGGGCAGAAGCTGAGCTTATATAAAAGCTGCCATTGCATTTACTCTCTGCCATTTCATAACTTCACTGGCAACTTAAAAAAAAAAAAGAGTAATCTCACAATGCGTTAACCATGACGAGGGAATATGTTAATTGAAAGCACAGACGTAGATGTGCAATCAAATTCACCAACTAAAATCGAAAGACGTTTGAATAACCTCTTGATATGGCTTTCAAGGTGAGATTAACGGCGCACAGGGCCTGCGGGGCTTTCTATTAGATCACATCATAGAGGGAGCAACAGGTGCTGCTGCGCTGCACAAAGGCAGAGGAAACACCAGCAGCAGCACTCAAGGACAACAGGATAAAAAAGAACAGCACAAATAAAAGAGGAGTAACTGAGAAGGAGGCAGGCAGGTGGGTGGTAGGGAGACACTTTCATCTCTCTGAGCTGTAGTGCTCACTTTCCCTCTGCATTTCATCAGCTCTCTCTCTCTCTCTCCCCCCTGTGTGGCTGCAGCCTTGCTCGCTCTCTCCATCTGTATATATTTATCTCTCCCTCCCAGTGCAACTCTCCTCCTACACTCGGTAGCAGTAGTGCCTCTGGGAAACACTGTATGCCTTTAAATCACATTTATTGAGCTAAGGCCATGTGTGTGTTTTCTCGTAGTGGCTGCCAACATTTCTGGTGGGGCTTCCCTTTCTCTCTCTCGAAGCTCAGTCAGCTGATGTGGTTTGGCCGGCCGGCCTCTGTCTGACTGTTACTAATAACAAAAACACCGAACGGCTCACCCCGGCACTCTCTGCCCAACACCTGCATTCGCTGGCTGAGGGGCCGAATACGGTCCGAAGCACATGTGGAAGCAGTCAATGGATTCACACGGGTCTATTTATTACCAACGATAGCTAGCACGTGTTAGCTGTTGCAGACTGGAAGGCCTACAGACAGTAGGTTTCAAAGCTGTAAAATGGGTGTACCACAAGGTTCCAATTTGGGGCCACCGATGTTGCATTTGTATATCAACGATCTGCCTAAAAGCTGTAAAGACGTTCGGTGTCAAATCTATGCAGATGACGCTGTCGTAACATAAATCATGTGATTGTAAAGACTCAGCATGACAGCAGGTGGTGGAGCTCTAGAACAGGTAAAAGATGAGAGTGATTATAAGATTCTTATAGTCTAAAGCTCACCTCGGATTAAAAAAAAAAAAAAAAAGAGAGGCTATGATGCTAAAGTTTAAGCTAAGGGTTAGCAATCAATATTATAATCTGAATACTCAATACAATTTTAGAAATTTTATGGGTTTTTTTTTAGCCTGATGCTGTGGAGCTGTTGAAGTTTAAGGATTACGATCCAGAGCTGCCACAATCAAACATGTAGTCAGTGTTTGTACTATTGTTACTGATCAGAGTACATAAAAAGAAAAGTACATGACTTCAAATATTTAGTTGCTGTTTGAGATTCCCAACGTAACATTAAAGCTCATAAGAAAAACTATAAACTACAAAAAGCTCCAGAGGTTTTGGAGAGGCAGCCAAAGGAAACATTGTGATATCAAGAAAAAGAAAAAGGTATGACATTTTGAGCTTTGTTGTTTGATTTATAAAATAAATTGACTTTTAAATGTGTTAATGGACGTGTTCCAGAAGTAGTTGGAAAGTGATTTTAAAACCGACCGGTGGCCATGACAATGGAGATTGTAATGCAAAATATCTGTTATTTAACTTTTTGCATTTAGAAAGAGATCATAGATTTAGATGAATTCAGCCCCAGTAGTGAAATAAATGAATAGATTTCAGACAATTTTCAGCAGCTAAATCTTTATTCTGGCAATTCCTTTACTAAAAATTAAACTGACAAAAAAAAGGGGCTCTTTCAGAGCATTGTTTGGCATTTAACCGGCCTTTAATCATCCTCACTATAAGAACCTTAGGTAAAGTTTGAACTCAGATATAAAGTCGGCCAGAAATCTAAAGAGTAGTGAAAGGGGCCTTCTCTCTATTTTTAAATGGCTGTTTTTGACTCATATCAATGATTTTTTACACAAAATTATGCAGACAAGGAAAATGATTCCTTAATTCCTTACCATAGGAAGCGAGTTTTAAGTTCTCTCTCTATGATTAAGGAAATTCTGTATTTACGTTCTGGGTCCATATGTGCACAAGAGCCATCATGACTTATGTAACCAGATAACATAGGGACAGAAACTAGACTGTGTACTTAACAGGTTGCAGAGATTGCCATCTTGATGACTAATTAGAAAACCGAGAGTGTAACCACTTATGTGAAAATTTTAATAAATCATGCACTGATTCAAAAAGGACTGAAGGGGAGCATGGAGGTGAATTCTTTCCCTCTTTATAAATACCTGACAACAATTAGAAAAGATTCAAGGTAACCGTGATGAAAGAAGTGGCGCGACGTGAGTCAGTCGTCCACTCTTTGCTGAAGGGGTGTGCAAAAGCAGAGACTGTACAGGCAGCATGCAGCAATGCTTTACAGTGATGTACCATAAGGGGAAAAGGCCGGGTCCATACATTAGCACTTTTAGGAAGTTCTGTTTTATAAACAGCCGCAGATGTTCTGCTTTTAACGGCGATGTCTACAAAAGGCTGGAAGCAGACATCTTTAATGCCTGAAAACAACAACGGGTAACGCATAACGATAACAGGCTAAGGCTGAAAGAATGGAAAGAATGGAGAAGTGGGGAGTTTAGGCTTAGCAGCAAAGCACAGCAGATATATATATATATATATATGTGTGTGTTCCTGAACAACTGCTTTCTCACAGTCAAAAGGCGAATTAAAAAAATGAACTGCGCTCTCAGCTGAGGTGAGAGTGGATTGTCTATATGACCTCCTTTCTGATCAAGGGGTCCTGCTATCGTCAGCACTTTTGTTCCATAGTGGGGCATTAATTATTGGCTGTAAGCAGATGCAAGTCGGACATATACTGCACACCCTTAATTTGTCCAACTCGCAGTTCGCTCTTGGTCCCACCATCTTCATGTGGAAGTAATCGGATTAACATTTCGGCTCAATGACTGGCTGCACAACTAAACTTTTCTGCTTCCTTTGCTGTTCCATAGATAGAAATTTGGCTGACAGTGACTGGGCTGACAGGCAGCTTACAGGCTGACTGGCTGAGTGAGTGTTTGTTTTCTTGCTGAATGACCGAGACCTTGTGGGACGTGAGGAATTTATGAGCTGGCAATATGCCAAGAGAGCGAAAAAGAGAGAGACAGAGCAAGAGAGAGGGAGAGAGACTAAGGAGTGAAGAGTGGAGGTGGAAAATAGAGCAGAGGAAAGGAGGAACACAGGGAGTTTTGCTTGGCTGGAGTCAAAGGAAGGAGAGGGTTTTCTTCCCCCCCCTTTCCACCTCTTTTTTTTTTTTTTTTGAGGCTAGAGGGAGCGTGGCAAACCACACACACAGCTGGAAATCCACGCTCAAGAGAAGAAGGGAACAGAACAAAGACTGGAAAAGAGAGGAAGAAAGGCCCTGAAAAAAAGAGGACAAGAACCCAGAAGCTTAAAAAAAAAAAAGAAAAACATAGGGGTTTTAGTGTGCTTTACCTCGTTGTTGATATCAAACACGCCCTCCTGGATCTTCTCATAGATCTCCTTGGCTGTGTTGATGAAAGCCTGAGACGGAGACAGGAAGCGAGACAGATGAAGCGGAGAGATTTGATTCATATTTGCGCGCAGAAATAAGCCCGTACAGCTCTTTGGGAATTTTCTTTTTAAACATGGTTGCCTTACAATATTATTTGGTGGGCGTTTCAGTAGCTAGCAAGGGTGTTAATTTCACCACTCTTCTGATTTCTGCCAGGCTTCCAATCGCCTTGTTAGAAATCTCCTTATTGACTCCCAAAGCTGTTTTTTTTCCTCTTTACAGTAAAGCCACCCTTTTACAACGGAATGTGTAAACTGCTTTGCTGAACATTTCATCTGGGTGTGGCAACTGTCCGTAAAGTAATGCAGACTTCCTGGTTAGCTGCTGAACATTCACGAGCTATGCATGTGGAAAAACACGCCCTGCAGACAATAATAAACCCCAACCGGTGTTGTGAGAGCACATGCATGTGTTGATGTTTGTGCATGTGCGTGCGCGTTCTCTGAGCCTTTTCATTTGCACTCATCAGATTACAGAAAACTTTTTGTAAGGCCACAAAATGACTGGCATTGTTTTCCCCAGATAATAACTTCAAAAACGAGAAGGGTGGGAAAACTTTTTGGATAAAAAAAACAAAACAATAAAACCCCAGAAATTCCTGCACCCTTCTAAAATCCAGTAAAATGTAGTCTTAAGAAGCTCAAATGGGAAAAATGTGATTTTGATAAAGGACAGAGTCACAACTTTTCTAGCACCTATTCAAAAAAGAGATAAAACAATCATGCTCAGTATGCAGTGAAACAACAAATGGTTGTGCTAGCTTAGTAAAAAGACCGAAGGTAAGTAGAAACAGATGCTGGTCATTTCGCACTTCCGCCGTTTCGTAGCCTTCTAGCTCTGGTCAATTCCCACCAAAGCTTTTCCAAGTAAACAGCTCCAGTCACCGCGCATTTTCTATTAATCCTGCCTCAATCTGTGTTTCCCTTGGAGATGTGCTGCACCCAGTTACACAATTAAAATTTTAAACTAACCTTCTATAATTGGTTGATAGCCCGCCGTAAAAGGGAAAATTTAGTTTTACGAATCCCATAAGAGTTATCTACAAGTGGGGTGTCACTCTGAGGTTTTTGGTTTGAACAGGGGTCATAATCTATCTTGTGTTATAATCACAAGTCTGGTAAAAAAAAAAAAAAAAACAATCACTATTTAGAATCACAAATCTAGAAAATAAATAATAAAAAAAAACATCTGCAAAGGTTTAAATACATGGAAACAGAAGAATTAGCAAAGGAGGCAAATTAATCTGGAGTCATAAAAACACCAACTACTGCTGCAATTACATCTAGTTGGTTTAATAGACTCCAATTAGTTCCCATTATTGAAATGGGCTAATTTGTCCTTAATGTGGATGCAAGTCTTTTACAAGGCACCCTAGAAAAAATCTTGTTGAGCAAGTACACTACATGGAAAACAGAAACAAACTTTAAAGTCAACAAAACCAAGCAGATCATCAAGGAATTATTTTACTTCACCATCTTTGAAAGTCTTTTTGTGGCTCTAAGCATGAAGACATGTGCTGTCATGTCTGTAAAGTATGTCTATAGCTTTATATGTGCCACCATTTTGCATGGTGTGGGTGTATTAGGACGAAAGGTTTTATCGTCTTTTACTGTGTCTGGAAGGATAGTGGTACTTTTCCAAAGACATCAGTGTCTCCTCCTATGTTTTTACTTTCCATACTTAACCATGACAACCTGAGGGGGAAGGCTGTGCCTCCATATGGTCAAATGATTAGCTGAATTATTCTGCTGACAGCAGGTTGGACTGCTGTCAGCAATAGCCACTTCAAGCACACAGCATGCAGAGGTGAGTAAATCTTCATGAGCATAAACAGAAGATATGAATAGTTTGGCAGGAGATTACATAATGCTAGTATTAATATGAATAATAATTACCAATTGGGGCAATTTCATAACCTCAACTGGTAATTGTGTGCAATTTGCTTGCAGAGTTGTCAAGGAATAATTTTATATGTCCCACAAATATGTAGCGGTGAACAGATCAGCTTTGGAGATATTTTCTAAAAGATACAAATCTTTCATATGTCAAATCTAGCTGGACTTCTGCCAAAAATAAACAGTTACGCTGGGTAAAATATGTTCTCACAGGAGACAGAATAAGGCTAATCAGAAGCGGGTGATTTTTTTTTAAACACTTTGTCTGTTTTGTTTTATGCTTATAAAGGATGTTTGTCAAGATTTTACCAGCACAAGACGTCAATTCAGTTTTAAAGTATATCATTTCATAACGGATACTATTCAATCGTTTCCAAGGTTCTTAGAAGTTTAGGTATTATGAAGGAGGCTCTTGTTAAAGAATACAGTTGGATGACCACGGATTACCACAGAATCCATCTTTCTTCTCCACATGCACACACACACACACACACACACACACACACACACACACACACACACACAACTACAAACAACTCAGAGGATCAAAGTTGATTCAATAAAGTGGAATTAAAGATCCCAGAGCGACTGCCCTATGACTACAGGTATCGATGCTTCTGTCTCCAGGGGAAGTATCTTATGAGTTACAATTGGAGGATTTCAACTGGAGAGCAATAACTGGGATAAACTATATGAGCGACTTCAGCTGCAGTCCCACACTTTGAGGCTTGCAGACTGTTTCACTGAGCACATATGTAACATGCAAAAAGAAAAAAAAAAAAGCTGTGCTGAGAAACAAAAAATGTGTTCTGAACTCCTCTCTGGCACCTGTCAAAAATAGACTGAGCCCAAGGGTGTTCTCTACTCTATCATGTCCTGCTCCCTCCTGCACTCCTTCCTTCCCTCCTCACATCACTACTCCTCTTGTTCCTTCATATCTCTCTACTGTGGAATGATGACGAGGTGAGACGAGGGTTAAACTAAGAACTAATAAGAAAATACTCTACAGAAGAAATAACAGGAAAGCACAGGAGAAGAGAGAAATGAAGAGCAAGAGGGGAAGCGGGCAGTGGTTGGTGAGAGGATCGTTATGAAGGATTTAGGAGAGGGCAGTGAGATGAGACGACGAAAGCATGCTCGCAGGATCTCTCAGTCTGTCTCTAAAGACCATCCCATCAACCCCAGTGTCCACCCACAGACCCTGACGACAAACTCTGCACACTGATTGGCTGCTGGATGTCGCTGAGGAAAGGTGGGGTGGAAGTTATGAATATGTATGAACTTTAACTGGTTGATATACTGCTGGAAAATAGGAGGAGAGATGATGGGGGAAGGAGGAAGAAATGAATGGAAGAGGGCAGGAAGACATAAATGAGGAAAGGACGGAAGCCGCGCCGGAGAAGGGGAGGGTACGAGAGAGGGGGGATGGCAGAAAAAAAAAAAAGGAAAAAAAAAAAGAAAAAGCGATGACGAGTGGGAAGGGGGAGGTGAAGTAGGAGAGGTAAAGAGCAAATGATGGACGTCGAGGGATGAGAAGGGATGGAGCGAGGAGAGATGAAGGGAAGGGAGGAGAGGAGAGGCATCAGGAGGATTCAGAGGACACTAATGAGACAAATTAATCATACCACACACACACACATACGCACACACACATATACCCCTCCCCCCAAATCTTAACCCCAGAAGAGCGCAGCTCAACAGTGTTGTGGGTGTGAGCGTTTGTGTGATATAGACTGGTCAAGAGAAGGTTGGAGAGGGACGGGAGAAAAAAAATCTATGTAAAAACAAAGAGAAAGAGTGTGTGTGTGTGTGTGTGTGATGTGCCTCTGGCTGGCATGCTGTGCTGTGTAGGATTGGATTAGTTATGTGATTGGATAAGTGAGAAGGGGGTCCCAGAGGAGCAGGCCTCGCATTCACAGCAACAACACCAGGGGTGTGTCTGTATGCAGGGCGGAGCCGTGCATTCAGCGTGCTAACTGCAGTTCAAAACGTTAACGTGATCCATGCAGGGTTCGGCTCCATCTCTGTCACCCACCCTGCTGCAGCTATGAAACATGGACTTCGACTAAATGTGCAACGATCAAATGACAGATTAACCCTAAAAAGGACAGAACATTAAATGCAATAAATCATCGCATCTAAAGCCTATTTTTATCACACTTATTTGAGGTAGAGATGCACCAATCAATCAATCAAGATATAATCTGCCAATTTCACCTAGATCAGTGGTTGGGAGATCAAAGTCTTTTTCCCTCCTGTTTATTAAACACAGGAAAACTAATAGCAACTTCTATTTTTGTCTATAATTTCATCAAAATAATGTACTTCGGTACACTATTCAGTATAATACAAATTGGAGAAAGAATAAGGCCATGTGGTATAAATGCATAAATAGGGATAAACGATCATCAAAATCCAAACTGGAATTTGAAAACAAAGTATCTGAATCCATAATCAAACCATGTATATTAAAATGCATTTGACGAGCCATTATTTGCTCCAAATAGTTTTTCTAGTTTAGTGGAGCGAAAATGTTTTCGTCCAGATGGTTAAAGGAGCATTTAGGGATTTCAGATTTGCAGTATTTCTGTGACCTGGTCGTATATTTACGACCAGGTCACGACTGGTGCTGATGCATCTCATACGTGGCATCAGCACGTATGAGATGCTGATGCCAAAGGGCTGCTTGGCATCAGCATCTCATACGTAAATGCTTCTCATTTACGTATGAGAAGTACAACCACAGGGCACAGTCAAAACAGCCTTCCTCCGGGACCAGGCTACTTTTTTCAAATATGGTCTCAAACATCCTGTTAAGCATTTTAAAATGAGAATATATGCCAAAACTAAAACAATGAGTAATTTGATTCGATTAGATGTCTCAGAAAACATAACCCTTAATGTGCTAATACCCAGCAGTTAATGTCTCGTCAACAATTTTCCATCCCCAACCAAAAGAACCACAAGAGGGTTTGATGACTGCCTGATTTAAAATATAAAAAGAAATCTTAGCCATTTTTACAGACATACTCCAAGTCTACAGAGAAATCCTTCAATAAGTGCTCTCTGCTGCAGACAAACAGAGCTCTAATTCCAGCTACAGATGTCAACAGGCAGCACCAACAACTGTGAAAGAACAGATAATGGCTGTGAAATTGTGGTGTGGCCTGAGATTTATTTGTCTGCAGGGAAAGGGGCTGTTTGGCATTAGCGCTGACCTGTATGGAGCGGCGTATATTTCACGATGACAGGTGGTGTTTAAAGCCGTTCCGAACTCAGGTTCAGGTAAGCTGGTAACCTTAATCCAGTCATTACAGCGGCCATCATCAATTGCTAGTGAGCGTGTGTAATTACCTCCTCTACATTAGAGGCAGTCTTGGCTGAGGTCTCCATAAATATGAGGCCGTGTTCTCTGGCGAAAGCTTCACCTTCCTCTTTTTTCACCTCTCTCCTCGACTCAAGATCGCTGCAAAAACAAACAACGAATTCAGGTAAAATCATCCTAAAAAAAAAAACAACAAAAAACATTTTAGCTATATTTACCCCTAAAATTTCTACAATGAACAAATTACTCATTCGCCTAGAAGTTCTCGAAATTTTGTCATGCTGCAACCACACGGAGCGCAATTTACTTACAAAGCGGTGCATATTGTGAAGTGGACGGCAAACGAGAATTTCTTTTTGTTTTATGAATAAAAATCTGAAAGGTGTGGTGTGCATTTTTATTGATCTGCTCTAAGAAAAACCTGGGCATCTTAAAGTGGTGCTGATAAAGTGCTCTCAGACTTTTGATTTAAAACAACTTTCTTGCAGTTGTGTGCTTTGCTTTTAGCTGACTGATATCACTATGTAAGTTTAATGGTGAAAATCATGTATATTTTCCACTGAGAGCATCATGAAACCTCCAGAAAAGTCAGCAGCTGCCATTATTACCAGCTTATGTCTAGAGCAAAAGTGAAATTTCACATTCAAATTTGCCTGGCAGCTCTCTTGATTTAACCTGACCTCACATAGTGTTAAATCACAAATACTTGAGTATAGAGACAAAAACATATAGCAAAAATACAATTGAATGCCAAACCTCAGTTTGTTTTAAGACACTGAACCTTATTACTGTGCACATTTTAGTCTAGACACACCTGTAAGAGAAGAGTGCTTGGCCAAAAGAATATGAAGCCATTCCGTTTTACAATAAAATATTTTCAAGCGATTGCTGCCACACATTGCTGATGGTCCAGCCTTAAGTAGGCCATTATGTACCCTTCACTGTGGAAGAAAGGAATAACTCTACCTCTTGTTGCCAATGAGCATGATGACCATATTGGAGTTGGAATGTTGGCGGGCGTCCTCTAACCAGGTCGTCAAGTGGTTGAAGGTGTCCCTTCTGTTGAGCAAGCACAGATTTTTGGTTTTTCTCTGACTGCACTGTGAAACTGGAAACATAACTATCTGCTGTTATATATATATACACACACACACATTCACGCAGACCCCAATTTAAGAAGTGGCAGATATTACTTTCTCTTGAAAACTGTTAGGCGATGTATCACTTCTTCTTTTATTGCTTGAAACATTTAAGAGAAAGAAAAGCTTCTGATGGTTTCAATAGGAACATTTAAACTGTCTCCTGTCTAATTTGACATCGGGTTCCCCTTAGAAACTACAGCTTCGATGTTTTTGATACCAGGCATATGCAAACAGTTATGCAGGAAGTTTATTGCATTAGACCATTATTGCATTGCACCAGAACATGCATCAGCAGTTGTTCCTTCCTATTCGAAGGTTTTACATGTTCTGCACAGTGCAAACAAAAAACAGGAAATTAAAGACAAGAGCTTGATGTGTAGCGAAGATTATTTTTAAGGATCTTTTTTTTTTCTCTAAAAACTTAAAAAAAAAAAAAAAACATAAGAAGGGGTCTTTAAGTCATAATAATGGATTTGTAGATCATTGTCCTTTCACTATGACTAGAGGAATTTTAACCTTCTCAGGTGTTTCAGGTTTCACTCCGTCTACTTAAAGATTCTTGCAATAGTGTTAGATTATGTATTTTTTGTTGACATGATCTTTGACCTGTAGGCGTAATTCAGCTGCATTTAGAGAGGCCACATCAGAACATTTTACAACAAATTAAACCTTCACATCCTTTTATGTTACTACTTTTTAAGACAGCTTTTTTCCTTTTTGAGGTTTTATCCAGTTTCTGCGTTTCCAGGAAAATAATCCACGAATTGTTTCATCTCAGTTGAAAGAGCAACCCTTGAACATTAAACATTCTTTGAAAAATTCCTAAGAATGTGGATTTACCAGCGGATTCAGAGAACCAACCTGTTCTGGTGGCGTTAAACTGAACTGCAGATTGTCACGTAATGTTCCTCAGGGCTGCATTCTTTACCTTGTCCTTTTCATAAATAGGATGTCCAGGGGGCACAGTTTTAACGAGTGAAATTATGTTATTTTCTCCTTTTATTTTGCATATGATATTTAGCTGTATGAATCTATAAAAGAATAAAACTGATTCTATGTTTTGGATTGATCTGGATTAAATTTAGACTGGTAGTGTTAAAACAGACCTGAACTAGACTCGTAGGCCTTGTGAAATGGCTTTAGATGACATTTGTTTAATAATTGGGACAACATAAAAAAACCCCAGTTTAATTAAACTAAATAGAGATTATATCCAATAAATAAAGTCCAAGTTTGTTGTTACAGGAACCATTAATATTCCAAAGGAAAGGCAGAAAAATGAGTACAATTCAGTTTATTTATATTAAAAAAAACACATTTGCATTTAGAGTTTCAAATAAAATAGCTCAATACCCCAAGCAGCCATCAAATTTATGTCCTCCACTATTAGAAAAAGGCACAATTTTTATCCAGCATTAATTATATGTTTTTCACTTCAAGTCCAAAACGGGTTTATCTCATACTAATGGCAAAAGCCCACGTTGCCGACAGGATAAAGCGGCAGCAAAAACAAGAGGCTGGGATCATAACATTGCACAACAGAAAGTCGTATGACTCATTTCATGCATTTAGATAAGGTGCTGTAGATGTTCACTAAATATAAAGTTGAGCAGTAGCAGCCAGTTCAGACATGTTTGCAATAGCAGCAGGGTGGAGAAAACTTGATGGTATAACAAATTGAGTACAAGTAGAAGGCTGTACGAGGAGAAAAAAAAAAAAAGATTTCAGGAAGGAAGAAAGGTGTCTGTGTTGCCACACTTGCAGTCAAGTTTTTTTCTTTTTACTACTGAGATGCAGACTAGTGGAAGCTTATCTGAACATGCATATCATTCCTTTTTCATGCATCACAAAAAAGGCTATTATTTAAAGCTGACTTTCAGCATATAGCGCTTGTGCTTAGAGATAGAAGAACAAGCCTTTTCAGTGTTCCTGAATGCATCCTAATTGTCCATGATTGGCTGGGTTACCTTGTGATGTCATAGACTAGCAGTGCTCCGGCTGCTCCTCTGTAGTAAGACCTGGTGATGGACCGGAACGACTCCTGACCGGCCTGCACAAACATACGAACATGTTAGCTAAACACATAGAAAATAAGACATGAGTCGGTGAAAATACCCACATCTGCTAATGCTCTGCTTTGTTGACTGGGCTGAAAACGCGTCTCTGATTAATCACATTTAACTTAATAGCGAAGTTCGTTTGGGACTCCCTGCGTAAAGTCCAGCTCCAGGTTTTCAGGCACTGAGGAAGACAGAGCGGAGCCTGTAACTGGATACAATGGAGATCTGTCTTTCACTCTCCATACACCCGTCACAGAGTCACTATTTTCTCTCTTCGAGCATGTAGAACCTTCCAGTTTCTCAATTTATGCTAAACAAAGGAGGTCACATAGCATAGACTGCAGCGCTGAAGAGTTTCGGATCAGACGTGTAGATATCATGTCATTCTTGACAGCCCATCCTGCTCAGAGTCACCTTGCACTTTCACTTCCTCTTCCATTATTCCCCTTTCATTGTTTCACCTTTCCTTTGTCTTCCTGCAATCCCTCATCTCTTCTATGAATCTTCCCTCTTTCCATCCCTCTTGTCACTACCCAGCATTCTTACTAGCTATCCACCCACCCCCATTCCAAAGTCTATTCATTCTTTGGCTCCGTTCAGTTGTACATTAACAATGTTGTCTGTGTTCGTCCAGGCCACGGAGGAAAACAAAACGGCACTCTATCCCAGCAGCTGCGAGTCCTGCTTTGCTCTGACCTCATCTGAAAAGCCAGACAGACACACAGGCAGCAACACCAAGTCAATGAATCATTCAGCAAGTCAGAGCACCAGGCAGCTAGTTTTGTCTCCCAGAAACCCAGGGAGGTTGAGGGGGGGGAGGGATTTAGAGTCGGTCACCTAACCAGCTAGCAAGAAAGCAATGAAAATACTCGGCTTTCGAACAAAACGCCAAACTAGCTGGTTGATGAACAGTCGGTAAGTTATTCAGAAGGCAGTCAACCAGCCTGTGATGCCACTAGTGAATAAATGATAAATAAGAGTGTAAGAGAGGGAACACTGTGTCTGTCTGCCATCTGGCCAACAGGCCTTTGTGCAGAAACACACACACTTGTTCATATGGCAAGTGCAGCCCACACAATGATCCAAATGGCTTCTGTGTTCGCATTCTGGTGACGGTGTATGATTGCAGAAGGGGAGCCTGGCCGGGTTTCAGTTCGGCCTTCACTGCTCCTTACCTGGACGGCCAGGTGAACAGTAGTCGTTGTCTAGCGAGAACCAACCATGCAGGACTGAGACACCAGAGGAGCTGGGACAGATACATTGCAGGCCTTTTCGCTCTGGTCCTGTCACTGTTGATGTTTTTTTTTTAAATGGAGTTCTAACTCCACCTGCTGGTCGACTGTTTTACTACATGTAAAAAAGCACTTTCTTTTTAAAGACACTTTACTTTGTACTTTTTAATGATACACTGCCCCTACATGGCTTGGTTCAGAACAGCTCGGGAAGCTTGGAAAAGGTGCTTACAGCAGTCGGGAAGACATTAACCCCTTAGCTCCTTCGCAGTTAACATTTTTCTCATGAATGGGCGAGGGGGTGACAACTAAAAGGGAAAACCTGCGAATCACAGCAGCCCTTGGCACACACCGTTATCCGAAAGAGTAATATTAGTATTCAGACTATTAATATGTTTTAAATCAGAACTATCCAACCCTACTTCCTCTTATGTGAAAACATCAAATTAAAGAGTATTTTGTGGCTAAAAGCCTTAACTTGTACAATATGTTAGCATTGTTATGGCTTAATACCATATTCTGAATTTTATTTCTCTTTTAACTTGTAAAATCTCGGGGAAAGCAGTTTGAGTAGAATACCTATCAAGAGAAAATCAAGAAACAATGTATAGACTGTCAAAAAGGTTCAGAATGACCGCAGCATGTGTGACCACTGGACACATTAGCTTCCTGGAGGTTTTAGCTAGCAGGGCACAGTAACAAATACACTGGCAGGACTTTGTCATCTTCGAAAGTTGCCACCCAAAGTTATGTGGCTTTAAACTGGATTCAGGACCAACAACAAAACAGGAAGCGAAAAGCACCAGCATTATACATTGTATATTCAACCAAAAATATGAAAGCAAAATTTACTGAGGTCAGCTGGTGACTTGGATCTACTAAATTCCAAGCAGGTCACTGCAACATGTGTGGAAAGAGGGCCCAAAGCTAAGCAGTTTCAAAAGCAGTGAGGTGTTTAAACTGAAGTCAGATGAAGCCCAGAGATGTAAGAAGCCATTTAAAATTGGCTTCTTACATGTCTGCAGTTGATTCGGGCTTCAAGCTAAACCTTCAGTAGATTATAAACATTTTAATGGATTCAGCAAAGCTTCTCCATTTGGCCCTTTGTTTCTCTCAGTCTCTTTCCATAAAGAGATATGCTGAAGGTGGAAATGTTGGCAGTCTGCTGGAAATCGCAGAATTAAACTGTGAATCTAAATTCTGTAGACATACACGTTACTACAGAGCTTTTCATAATGCCAGCGAAGCTAACTGCTACTTACGATACTGGAGGAAGATACAAAAAATAATTTACAAAGAAACTCATAGCTGGAAAGCCAGACACTGTCAGTTAGGAGTAACTATACTACATATAATTCTTTACTATTCAAAAGTTATAAAATATTTATTTTATAAACAGTAGCCTGAAGGAAGACGTTAACATCACATTTAACACCTAATTTAAGAGATTTTAAAAGCAACCTTGCAGCTTACTATTACATCTGTATAAAGGCTGCTTGAAAGCAGCATTTATGTGAAGCAACAATAAGAGGAAACGGAGCTGCAGTCAATAGATTATTTACCGTATCCCAGATTTGCAATTTGATCTGTTTGCCATCTATAGTGATCATCCTTGCGCCGAACTCCACACCTAAACGGATAAAAACACAGAGGAATAAGAACTGAGCACGCTCATGCTTTGATAAAAACTTGTTTAAAACCTTCTGATTAATTAATCAACTGCATGCATTTATAAATTATTTAAAAGGTTTATACATGATCAACACAGAAAGACTAAAAAGAGAGTTTATGTATCATATGGAACAAAGGGAGAAGAAAAGACAGAAAAAAACAAATTCTGACACAACTAAAAATGTTTTTTTTCTGCATGTAGTGAAGCAGAACTCTTGTTGTTCAAGCACATTTATCAGACATCTAAATAATTTTCTTCAGATGTCAGATAAAGTAAAACCTCTTCATTCAGAAGGGTTTGAACTGCTTTTAGTCAAACGTTGCGCTTTTAATGCCACACCCAACTCATGCTAAGTGAATAAATAAATACTGGGACCGACCCAGCCCTGGACTGATCATACGAAAATCTGTTTGCATAGGAGGGTCAGACTCTTCATGAAAAATAAGCCGAGGTTCCCGGGCTTATGTCAAAGGTGTGGTGCTTCTGATGGGCACAATGTGAAGCGCTGAAGCATGCTTTTTAATGCACATGTACCTGAGATCAGCAATGAGTTGACAAGAAGTAGATTTCATCAACAATTTCTCAAACAGATATGCACACAGATGTTTTCAAAATAGGGAATTCTCTACAGGCCATTTGCTTAATAACACAGGTACAAATCAAATAAGTTGTTGGAGTCTTAAATGTAAATTAATTTAATATTCAAAATTTTGTTTGGGATGTTACAATTTTACATGCAAATATTGAAGTTTAAAAAGTATTTGCAAGTTTTACAGTGTGAAGGATAGACATTTTTTTTAGCGTAGTACAAAATGTTATTTCTGTCAAAGTGCCTGAGTTTGTGTGTGTAATTAGTGTTTAATATTTCATCACAACACTTAAATGAATACACTCATGTCTTTTCTTACCAATGGTGAGGTCGTGAACCGGCTGAAACCGCTTGTCTGTGAACTGTAGTAATAGACATGACTTTCCCACACCTACCAAAAGAAAAAAGGGGAAAGACAAACATCAAAAGAAAGCAAGACTGAGCACATCAGTGTTTAAATAAAATCCATGCATATTTAAGATGAGAACAAAGTTCAGATGAACTCAGCAGGGAGGTTATGCAGCTCCCTGCTACTGTTAACCGTTTGTAAATTGAGTGACCAGCTGGCTACTTCCTACGTGTGACACCACTGTCTTTTTCCCTAGTTGAAAGGGCACTAATGAATCTGCAGTGATGAACTCCTTGCTACTCATGATTTCAGCTCCCAATGTTGCTTAAATAATTGAATGACAGAGTAAAAAACTATCAATAAATTCCCATGTCAGGTCGTTTATTCAACTGCAGCATCACAGATGTTAAACAGAAGTTGCAAACTGAGGCCTTTGAACTCATTCTGATCCTGGTCAGTCGCTTTCAAAGAAGACAGTATTTTTTTTTTCTTCGACACACAACATCCCAAACAACTAAAAAGTAGTTACTCTTAAGACATTTCCATACACACAACATCTTGATAGCTGATATGCTGTGTGTAAGTTTAAAAGTTGATTTATTTCACCTTTCCAACCCAAGTTTTAATAAAACGTTGTTATGTTTTGGCCTATATAACCATACATAAGACATCAAGTTCACTGTACTAATGCTGACAGTCGTTGACACCCCTCAATGACAATAAACTGATTGCTGAACAAGTTGGCTGTTCACAGTGGTGTGGCCTAGCATTTAAATAATGGGAAAAAATGGTACACAGGCAAAACAGAAAATGAGAAATTTGAGAGTGAGCCAAATTCAAGTTCAGAAGGTGGACGTCAGTGTACTGACCTGGCCTGACCCACTTTTGTTCTCACTTTTCTCACTACTTGCATCACCATTTTCCCACCACTTTTCCCAAGGTATATAAATCTTAGTCACTATGATTTATATCATGGATGGGCTCAAAAGAATAATAAAGTCAATTCAACTGTGCAATTATACTATTAGCACACAGAGATTTAATACACAACTCCTGATATTCAAAATATCAGTGTCTGAGAAAGGCTTTACGAATGCTATATCGCATGCACTCATTTTGGGTTCACGGCTACAATTCAATGTACTACACAGCTCTACTAGAAAACAAGCATTACCTAAATTAAAAAGTGCCGAAGTGAAAAGATACCAAAAAAGGTGTGGATGAAGTGCTAATGAGATTGAAAAAGAGAGACGCACAAGAAGGTGACAAAGCAACATGATGCATCTCCTCTGTGGTTTCCAAGGATCGACGCTGCCAGGCAGTGGCGTTGCTAGGCAGGGACAGGGTGATGACAATGATAACGGACAGAGGGATCTAAATGAGGAGGCTTTGGTAAAAGCATAATAATCATACCATCATCAGCTCTATCACACTTATACGGGAGGTCTGTGGCTATTTGCACTCTATTATAGTAATGCTAGAATTATGGCAACAGAGAACTTTAAATTGTGCAACGTCTTACCATGTTGTCACCATCCACAATGCTTATTAAACTATCCCAGCGTCATTCAACTTTCCCCTTCTGGCCAGGTAGCAACGACCTTGATGCCTATGCTACAGAAAGTAAGGGCAAACTGTCTACAGCAGCCTGCAATCAAAGCCTGTCGGGCTACAATGGTGAAAGTGGTCACAATCATAGTAGCAATTAGTGGGGAACTAGATAATGTTGCTATAAAAGCACCTTCATCCAGTACCAAGCTGTGGTAATGACGCCTCATCACAGCTTACCGTGAAGATACTTTTAACTGTACCCACACAAACAAGAAAAATCTGAGAAAATACAGACAGACAGCAGGGAGCAGTTTGGAAATTATACAGTGGAACTTTACTGTAGTTTTCTGAAGGAGGTTTTAGCTTAAAATAAGTACTATTACAACTGGACATGCAGGAGGCATGTCAGGAGCAGGTGAGGGAGGATTTGCTTAATGCACCAAATAAGAATGACAAGACATGGCCTGGTATCACGCTGGGCAAGGACTTTTTTTTAAAGAGTTAAAGTTTTAAAAGGGCCAGAATGTTCTTGTGGTTTTCAGGGAACATTTCCACAAAATGTCAGGAGAACACTTTGTGTGTTAAAGCAGGTCAGCCCACCAAAACAGCTGGGAAATTGTAGCCAAACAACTTCAAAAGCAAGATCTGTTAAAATCTGAGGACAAATAAAGGATCAATAGAAAGGACTGAGTTTGAAATAACTCTTAGAGATTCATGGGGAAATAATCTGCTGCAAGCGGGTAATTTTGAAAATGAGCCTGTTATTTTCTGATGCTAATCCAGTATTTCATTATTATAGAAGAACTGACATCTGATCTGATTTTTCAAATGGGGGCTGATCAAAATTAAACTGATTAAACTGATTGCATTCAGTTTAATCAAAAGCAAAACTAAACTCAATGTTCGCACTGTTTTGATTGGCTGCTCTTCCCATGAGCCCGTCCCCAGCTCCTGAGGAGAACAGGTCATTTCTTCTGGTCTAGGAGCAAACTGGTGATGGGATAGGACTGGGGGGGGGGGTTTAGTGCGTAGACCAAAGTTTGGGCAGTGGAAACACAAAGAACTGGTGCTCAGTAAAGCCTAGCAGCAGTTAAGCGCTGGAACTGGAGTAGAGGAAAAGATTCTGAAGAGAATCTGGATCTTTGGTTTAAGAGTCTCCATCAACCGATGACAAAATATCACATAGCATGTATGTGGCAAAGTGAAGTAAACCACAAACTCATTCTTCACTCAGGGACACCGCTAAAATGATTTTCCAGTTTCTGAAACAGACTTTAACCGTAGTCATAGCAACTAGTTCTTTATGACCAATATCCTAACGAGCTGTCCAAACGCATACAGTAAAATTCAGACACGAGGGCTTTGTTTGTGGATATTCACAAACTGAGACGTTTATAATGATACATTCATAACTTCAATAAAAGATGTCCCATTTAGGAGAAATTACACTACAGACACTAGAAATAAAATGCTCATATCCAGCAGGTGTAACATTTCAGTCCCATCTAATATGAATGTTAGAAGGTTAATTAGTGTCAAACACTAATTAGTGTATGACGTCAGTGGCTGACTGATGTCATGCACAAAAGAAAGTGAAAGACGCTGGATGATTATTAGGAGTATTATTTGGGCGTATTTCAGATAAACTAACTGAGCTGCAGCCTGACAACAGCATGAGGAATTTTAAATTATTTTGGTCCCATTTACAGAACACACCATATTTGATGAGGCCCCACAGCATGACGGGTAAAAACAATAAACTTTGCTTTCCTAAAAGGTGCATTGAAAGTGGATGCATTTGGCTGGATGTGTCAGTTTTCAACCGACCTATGCGCCGCCGCTGCTCTGCTAAGTAACCTGAAGCTTAGCAAGGTCAGCAGACTGCATCCCAATCCCTGCTGAGGAGTCCAGCATGGTGTCAGTCCACATAACCCGTCCTCCCGTTTGGGCATGAACCAAAGGCGGCCTTCAGCACGTTTGAAACGCCAAACCTTTTCTTAAAACAAAACAACTCGGGAGATTTACAGGGTCTGATTCTAGTTTCAACGAGGGATTTATTCTCAACTGTCGTATCCTCAGATTAAATGATCCTAAATTCCTCCTGATTTACTGGCTGGCCCATTAGAGACCGCAGTGCAAGTCAAATCACATGACAGCTGTGAACCACAGGGATGACTCAGTTAAAACTCCACTTCTTGACAGTGAGTTACTTCCCTTTGGAAAATGACATCTTGCTAAGCGGAGCTTAAAAATAGTCCTGAACAACATTAGAAGTCACATAGGAATGTTTCCTCTTCTTAGATGTATCTCCTTCCAGCTTATACATTATTTAGTCTAGCTGATATTTTCTTATGAAAACAGTTTCAGCAAAAGATTGGCTATGAGTAGTTCTGAACATTCTTATCTAAGAAAGGAGCGTTATATTATAAAAACCTAATCTTAACCACATGTACAGTTAGGCTCAAAGTCATTAAGATTTAATGTAATCTTAATTTTACAAACACATTTCTAAATGGCACGATTAGAGTCCCGAATTGGATTTGATGAGGAATCTGTGAGGAAAGGCAAAGATTAGGGTGACGGTAAGGACAGTTTCCATTGTCAAAGGTCTGGAGGTCATAACCAGAAATAAATCCAGAGGAAACCTGCAAAACAGTAAGAGCGCACTGATTATCAAAAGTGCTTAATGAGTGAGTGGTGGGGAATTCTTGTAAAGTAAAATTTAAAACGTACAATGGTAGAAATTAAAGTGCTGTTGGAGATGCTTGAAAAAATCCTCACGATCAGACGCCAGAGAAAGCACGGGACTCAGAATAATGTAGCACCGTCCCTCCCCCACCTGTTGGTGCTCAATGCTGGTCCAAAGAAGCTGTTCTACTTTCCATTTATTAACCAGCAAGACAAATTCAGTTGTTTTTTGGGGGGATATTTTTGGTTGTGCGTAAAACCCTGACAGTCTGGATGTGGAAACTGAAGGATCTATAATCGTTACTGAGGTAAGGCTCTTTATGCCAATAGCGTCTCTGGAAAGCCACAGCCATCCCACTTGGAACAGAATGCCTGTTTTTCCTCTATAAGAGTTCAATCTATAATTATTTACTTCTGGATGCCTTGTCGCTGCCTTATGTAACAGAGCAAAGTCTCTGGGCCACGCTGGATAGAGGCCTAACTTGTGAGTGATACACAAGGAACGGTATTTCTCCTCATGTAGCTTGTTCGATGTTAGCTACCAAACAAGAACAATAAGACGTAAGAGGGGGAAAAATGTGCTACAAGTAAGGTTGCTAAATGCCTGTATGCACCACAAACCCAGGACAAAATGATGCTCCCTCCTGGCAGTGCTGATTAACAGATTTTACATTTCAGAAAAGGTCTGAGAAAGTTGCCGCCTGTGTTTTAAAATAAGAAGACTGACTGGCAGTGAGTCTGGCTCGGTCTCCTAACGACGACTACATATCAGAAGTCACTGGATGAGTGAACTGATGTAATTTGGTCAGCATTTCTAACTGATCCTGTTGGACAACATATGACACACAGTCTGTCTCACTGATGGCATGGGGCCGGTTAAGGTGAGACTGTAGCCAGAGGGATACCGAAGGAGTGACTGGAGACTTTAGTGACTTTCTGTATTTCAGTGATCATTTAAATTTAGCACACAAAGTGATTTTTTTCCTCGACTCCTGAAAAGAGATCACAGACAGAAACACCCCACTCACACATCTCTAATCTCTGTGGGGATGACGGGTTAAACAGAGAGTGTTAAGATGTGAATCTTAACTAATTTGTAAACTGGCAAGATAAAATCATGCACGCTTTTATAAGATATAAACATTACGATGTAAAACTAATTGCTACAGCTGAGAAGATTTCTAGAGAAATCAAAACAGTCAAGTTAGGAGATTAAATCACTTTATTTAGTCACTGCAGGTAAATACATCTGACCTTGTTGGTATTATTAGTAAATAAATGTAATTTTTATTAAACAGCCAAAAATAAAAAAAACAGCTCTATTGTTAAATCAATTGTTCAAAACAAAGAATAAAAGCTAGGCTCTTGCTGTCCATTAATGAACTCTATTTTTAAGCACCATGACTATTGATCTCTTCATTCCCATTTACTATAATCAGGCACAGGTAGCTTTGTCTATTTGGAAATTCAGTTTTATTGCTGTTTTTGAGAATACACACAGCAAGCCATTTGACAACTGGCATATGTATTAAACAGTCTTTTGCAAATTCACAAGCAGGGCAGATATTTAAACTATTTAATCAGACAATATTAGTGCGTCATATTTGTATTACTCCATAAAGAGCAAGATTGCAAAGAGCTTAACATTCTGTGAAATAAACAGTTTAGAACTATTATCTTTTGTGGTTTTCTATGCTTTGAAGTCTATGTGTCAAAATCAAGATAAAAGTGTTATTTCTATTGATTATTGATTAGCTCTACCAATCAATGTTAAATGATTTTAGCTGTTGCAAGAATACTTTTTTGTTGTTTTTCTTTTCTTTGAAATGCAGCTCATATTATCCATGTTTGTTTTAGCGTTGTCTGTTAATGTCATGACATTTTCAAACCAAGGCTCTCATACTGTGACAATCTCATGCTAACCTGTTTAGATATTCAACATCGTTTCGTGTTGGGATATGTTTTTTTTATTTTTTTGATAAGTTTTTACCAATTAAATCAATAAAACACCACATGCAGGGAGCATGAAACTATTATTATTAATTGACAGTTCTGACTATCTCAATCACAGAAAACTGTAATGGTGCTGTTAGCTAGTTTAAAATGTAAACTTGGCTCTCAAGAAACACTGTCAAAAAGGAAAGCAAAAGAATTTTTGGCTTTTTTTTTTTATTTCGATAAATTGCTCCTTTCTTAAAAGAAAACCTGTTTCTGAAGATAAAACTCAGCAACACGTATTCAAGCTGGGACCTTGGCAACAACTCATTGAAGCATTTATTACTGGAAATGACAAGAGCCAGCACAGCGTGATGCTGTTTTGCAATAATCTTCAAGTAAACACGGTGTCCATCACCAGTCATTTAACTGGATGAAATTACAGTAGGGCCCGTTACATATTTATAACTTATTTCAGTGTTGATCAATTTTATTACTTTAGTTTGATGCTGAAGTGAAAAAGTACATGCTAAACTGTCTAAAGTAAATTGTACTTTGGAGCTGCTCTCAAACCAGTCAGTCTTCCCAACACTGGCTCATCTTTAAGGTACTGCAACATTTAAAAATGCACTTGCGCAGCTAACTCAACAGCCCCCACCATTAGTAAACAGATGATAGGATTGTCTTCATAATTACAGGGTTACCAATTAGGATGAACCACAACAGCCTTCAACAACCATCTTTTAACGAGAAAAGTGAAGCTTAAATCAAGAACAGAAATCTGATCAAAAACTAGAAGTGTCTCTACGCCATTTCAGTGGCTTTAGCTTTAGGCCTATGTGTCAATGCTAATTTTAACTGCTACGGGTGGTAAATATGGAACAAACATATACACTACAGTTCTTTTCTCGTCTGTTTTGAGAAGCAAATTATCATCAAATATGATGACAATTTGCTGTCGTGACAGCTGTTGCTGAACATTTACTAGAAGCTAAGCAGTTAGCGGGTATGCTAACACCCCCACCCTCGACGCAAACGGACAAAAGGCCAAACATCTGCCGGTGTAAACAACCACAACGGTACAGTGATGATGGGGAAAGCATATGTTTACTTATCCGTCACTGTCAGTGTATTTTTGATATATTCTGGTATGTTAATGAGAGAATTAGAGCTGTCATCCCACCCCTTGGGTCTCTGCTTTTACCACGTCATTGGACTATCCAACACTGCGGAAACACATCGCTAACTGGTAGCTAGGTGCTAACTGAGTGCTAACTGCAGCTTACCCGTGTCCCCGATGATGATGTATTTGAAGAGATACGCATACGCCATGGCCCCTGGTTATGGCAGTCAGTTGTCTGAACCGTTACGCCTTCGTAAAACCGAGCGAGAGCCGTGAAAAAAGAGAGGCTGATAGCTTGTTAGCCTGTTTTTTTCTGTATCGGTGCTCAGGAAGGAACAATAAACAGCCAGAGCCTCGGCTCAACGTCACACGGTCCGCCCTCGCCACGCTACAAAATGATACGTTCATGGTATCCTCGGAAACGTCACGATGTGTTTCAATGCATCGTACAAAGTTGACATTCAAGAATCAGACAACATTCAACGATTAATATCTTCTTATTCTGCTTAAATATATACACCAGCATTCTGAATTTTGTATTATTGTCTAAAGTAAACTTTAACTGTTGTTATAAAATAGTAAATAGATTTGTAAAACAGTAAAGCCTCTTTGGCACCGTTTAAGGGTTGCTATGGTAACTACATCAAGAAATGAAATCGTTTAATGCATTTTTTCTCTCTAAATAATATTTTGTCTTGTGTCACAGACGTTTCTGATGTAAATAAGATTTACAAGAGATGAGTGTTAAGGAAAGTTTAATCCCAAAATTAAAAAACAGTGAAATGTAAAAATATAGAGAAACGAAAGCAAAAGCTGGCCTTTTGAAATTTACAATTCAAAGTATTTGGAGATCCCCAGTTCTTTAATACCCTTAAATGAAAATGCTGCCAAACTTTATTTGTCGAAAAAGCTTCCACAGATAAAGGTTGACCCTCTCTGTAATAGCCTACTATTTTTCTGAGTTCCCTAAAATATGTTAATAATAATTTAGTGAAATACAAACTCATGTATATATTGGAATTAACTGATTTTTCAATGAGGCTATAGTATAATTTTGTAAAAAAAAAACATCTCTTTTCATAGATTTTATTATGTGAATGCTTCCTGAATTTTTTCAGACATGTATTTTCAACGTGAACCTCAACTAAAGTAGATTTTGGTGATTCACTCTTTCATTTTTCGTTCTTTTTGCAGTCCCTCAGGGCACTGTCAAGAGGAAACAACTTAGTTCAAGAATACAAATCTGATCTGTATTTGTTTTTATGAGCTTGTTGTGTCAAGGCTAGATGAGCAAAATATTGAAAACTGAAAACCCATTCAGAATACCTATTAATTACGTACTTCTCCTGTGGCAACCTACACACTGGACAGGAAGAAAGTAGAAACTTCAAGAAGAAAGAGGGAAATGAGAAAAAGGAGTACTATAAGTATGTTTTTCAAACAAACTCGTTTGCATAATATTACAATTAATGATAAATACTTTATGCTCTTTGTATTTAAAAGAAATGTTGATTTACATCTATGTCCACTTGATGGCACCATGGAGCAGCTGCGTCTTTACGATCCATGCTAAAATTTACAGCCCTTTACATGAGCAGAGCACCTAATAAACATAAGAAAGAAGGTTGGATTTGTAACACATTTTTTAGTGTGATTTTATTCTACTGCAATATGCTTGTTTTAGGATATTTTCCACATATTAAGATCAAAGATTTCTATGTGCTCATGGTACCATTTACAGGTCCGGTTCAATCTACATTTCTCCTACAATGAGCAGAAAAAAAAGCAATCTAACAGAAATAATAGAAATTACTCAAAGTCTTTCTAAAAACGTAATTTTTTTTTCTTTTATAGAAACTGATATAAGGTATAGATACATTCTAATTCACTGTGCTGTATCAAAATATGTAGAGAATGAGGCAGAAAGGGGTAGCAGCTGGCTACATGCCCTAATCAGACCCAAAGCTCCATGGTAACTCTTCTGCTGGCTACAAAATTTAATTAATTCCACATCGGACTGAATTTTTCCTGCTGAAGTAGAGCATCGCTCATCAGGGGATTCAGTCTTTTTTTTTTTAATTTATCATTAAAACCCACTGATTAAATCCTTTATAATAGACATTGTCTGTCATGTCGAATTTTTTTTTTAAATCCATGAATGCCATCGTATGTGCAAATATTACATGAAAAAGAACATGGAGAAATCCAAATACTTATTTTACTTGTGATTTTTGTTTTTGTATATACATATCAGATCTGTTTTCTTGTCTTATTTTTTTTATCTTAATATAGACTACATATAAATACAGAATTAAGTCTTGAAAAGTAGTTTGAATTCCTTTTTTTTTTCAGAGACATTCTTAAATCGGTAAAATGCTGCCTATAAACTGGAAGGAATATGGTTGACTTTCCATAAATTTATTGGGTAGCTTTCAGTTTTAATGTATTCATTTTTACAGGAAGGCTTTTAAACCTGCATTCTGTTAATTAGCCAGCAGGGGCAGACTCCTTCAGTTGTTCAACGATTTGACTCAGTATAGAGGAGACAAACTTATAGGCATATTGCTTCACACTTCCTCTGTGTGGCAATAAACATTCGTGTTCCATACAAAAACAATTTTCTTAGGCCTTTTTCTAGCTTGATGTTCAGTTTGCAAATCAATGTCATATTTTGGGGCCGCCCAACCCTGATTTGAATCTGATCATCAGAGAAATAAATTGCAGATTAGGGTGATGATGAGGATGCCTTCCGGCCTCAACTACTTTAAGCTCTCAAGCTCACCACCAAAACCAAATATACCAACAAAAACATGCAAAAATCTGATCAACAATGATAAGAAGTGTATGATTACTGTAATGCAATCTTCTCCCATTTATTATTGAGAAAGTTAATGCTAATTTAAAATTTCCCCCTAAAAAAAAACAATGACTCTTTTTAAATATTTAACACCCCTTTACATTGTTTTATTACTGTGGAGGAAAATGTTTATGTTTGTCTGTGCAAGATAAGTGCCAAAACAGTCAATAAATAGTATGTCACTCTGACCTTTTAACATGTGTTAGATAACGCTGAGTAATTTGTGATTGAATCAAGATGACAGCGTATGCTTAGAGGAGCATACAAAGAGGAAGAGAAAGCTGCTAAAGAAACTGTTTTGGTGTGAGCTGTCAGAGCAGACAGGATAGATTTTAAATCACAGAGGTTGTGAGTTTTACATTGAAGTATATCAGGAATTTTGTGATTTGTGGGAGTGACTGTGTGAAGCTTCAATTGTTCAGAGCAGAGCCCAGAGTGCCTGGGTGCAAGGAAAATAAATATATGCTTCAAAATGCCCAGGGCATTAATAGCTTTTATTTTTTTAAGTATATATTAAAATCCTAATATATTTATGGGGCTGAAGACACATTCAGTCAGGGTGCGGTTTTGGACTTCAGGCTCTATTTTTAGATCTACTGTAAGGAAACAAGGGAGCTTGCCTTCATTTCGATAGCTCCAAGGACAGCTTCCATATAAAGAATGTAGGGTAATTAACATCATCAGCCTGCAGGATGTGGATTGGAAAAGAAAGAAGAGGAGAAAAGAACTAGCGGGACAGTCAACTTTTTACTTTTAAACATACATTTCTGAAAACAATAGCACAGAAAAGTACAACTCCCCATTTCAGTTTTTTTTCTGTAAATTTTAAACGGTGGACATTAGGGAGCCTGAGACGTCATTTGAGGCCCCTGCCAAAAGTGGGTGTGGGTTATTGAGAATTCGTTTTCTTATGTCCATCTTGAAGTCATCATGGTTGGAGAACAGTCGGGCCTTTTATTCTGTACATTCTGCCGCTTTCTGTCTGTTTTTTTGCCGTTTCTTTCACCCAGGGGTGGGTGTGTGTGGCCTCCAAGAGAAACACCAGCATGACCTTCCAGCCTGCATTCCGACATGCAGACATACAAAATACCGCCAGGAGACCCCAAACAGCAGTAAGGTTAAAGCAATACGACACACAATGCTGGACTACATGGCTTAAAACAATGAGTAACATTTGCTTCCCCTTAAAGTCACACTTATCTGCCTTCATGTGGAGGAAAGCCACAGTGGTCAGGCACACCTGCAGAGAACCAGAGAGAGAAAGAAAAAAAAGAAATGGTGGGCGAGATACAGATAACAGCAGAGCAAAAAGAGAGAGAGAGCAGAAGAGAGAGACAGAGAGAGAGGAGGAGGAGCACAAAGTAGAGAGAAACAGGCTGACTGCTCCACTCTCATCCATTAGTGGCTTTGTGGACAACAACTAAAGAGAGGGAAGAAGAAGGATTACAGACTTTTAAGAATAACAAAGAGGATAGCAACCAACTTAAAGACAAAGTTATAAGGAAGAGGAAGAAAAAAGAAAGTTAATACACTTGAAGGAATCTTCCCAGCAAGCTGAAGAGACTGAACTTTGCAAGTGAATGAACTTAAACCAGCGTGACTGAGAGCGCTGGGAACACGGATCTGTTTCTACCCAAAGCAAAGGAGCTGGAAAGCACCATGGCCGACAACTTGAATGAGGAGTCAGACTATGTCCCTGGGAAAGATGAGCTGGACTGGGGCTACGAGGAAGGTAGGCTGGTCTCTGCATGCACACGAGGGGATGCTGAGAGTCAGAGTCTGGAGGGGGGCGGAGGGGCGACAAGGTGGAGCCTAAATCATGTTCCAGAAGACTCTAAAAAGTTTCCATTTACTTACACTCGCTGATTTTTAGGTGAAGATGTTGCCTTCATGTATGCTTGGAATTAATTCAAATGTCATTTGAAGTTTGCACTGCCTCTGCAACATTGCTTATTGTTGTAAAATAGCTAGGTCCCTCCTTTACAACGTCTCTGAGGTCAGGCACTATGTTTAGCTAAAGAAGATGAGAAATGTGAGACTTTTTCCAACTGTTCTTACAGAGCTGGGAGTGTCTTAGCAAAAATTATTCACATCTCTTGAACTTCTCCACATTTTACGATGTTGCAACCACAAACTATAATGTAGTCATGCACAAATCATTGTATAATTGTGACGTGTAAAGACAATAACATATGAAAAGTGTGGATTGTATTCGACTTACTCTAATCTGATAGCCCTAAATACAACTATTAGACATATCCTGCTTACATTTTGCAAAGTTATTCACATGTTCTCCGTACAATTTGTTTGAACTTGAGGTATTCTGCAAAAAATCATTTGAAAAAATGTAACTCTGGATATGTAAAGTCAGAAGAGACATTTCCCAAACCACTTGCAAGAATTATCAGCTCACAGGGGCCGACTACAAATGCACACGACACTTTAAAATGTTGCTTAAATATTTTCTTTTGAAAGCCATCACTTTCCTTCCACCTCATAAATTTGTGCTACTTTGTGTTAGTAAAAAAAATAAACAATCTCAAAATTCCAATAATCTGCACTGAGGTTTGCAGTTGTAACATAATAACATCTGAAAAAGTTCAAGGTGTATGCATGCTTTGGAAAGACAGTTTAGCTACTGTAGCTCTGATCAAATCTTTCTGTATCGTTAAAGGAAATGTGGACGTTTACATAATTGTTACCAACTTGATTCCTAGTTTGAAGCAGTCATTTTACTAAAGTTTACGCAAACCGTCATTCTTGTCTTGTTTCACTTTGTCTTCCTTCTTTTGTTGCTTTTACTGAGCATCCAAGGATGAGCTATGATGCAATTCTGTGACTGTTCCTGTAAGTATGGCCAGTGATGCGAAACACTTTCAATGCATGGATTAGATGTGACTGTTTGACAAGGAAATACCACAAGAATCCTATATGAACCCATTAAACTTCATGCTTTCACATACTGTGTTAATAAAGAACTGCAGCAAGACACTTTTTAAAAAACAGCTGCATGACTGACTTAAAAACCAAAATCACCTGAATTTTTTTTCGGCAGCAATACAAACATATTTGTTTTCATCCCTGGTAAAATCTTCTTGCCCTCTCAGCTTCTATGAAAACCATTAGACCCTGATTACTTGCTAACTGGTTATCTGGGAGTGAAATTCTACCTTCACAACATAAACTATCCAGGGACTTAAATTGGAATTGTGTGCTTTGCTTAGGCAAGGCTCAGCTTTTGACCAACCAACAGTGTTGATGGATTTGGTATGAAACAGAGCATGAATTTGTGGAACACTCCTAATGGCTGTTGTTAGGTATGGTGGAGGATGAATGATGGTGTGGGCCTGTTTCTCTTCTGAAGACCTTGGAAACCTTGTTTGAGTGCATGGCGTGAGGGAACCTCTTAAAATGAACTGCCGATCAGCATGAAACTAATCCAAAATAAGTGGCAAAAACACAGAAGCAAAAGTAATTTAGCTAAAAACACTTATTTTCTTATGTGGCAATTTTTCCCTTTGACTGAATTTAGTTAAATAGAGGTTGGATTTTCAAAAAAATGTTCATATTATAATTGTGTTGCTATGCAATAAAAATAGATTTAATTTAGGGTACATCTTTACCAGGAGTGCTAACAAATTTGTTTGCGTCTGTAAGTTCACACAAACTTGTTATCAGGTAAAATCTTCACAGAAACCTTGTTTGAGTGTAGATGTACGTCATCTACAAGTGAAGACGTACAATGGTAAAATAGTGGATTTATTTTTTCCACTCCATTTTCTACGTAGAGAGCTTTACTGTGAACCAATAACTGTTCATGCTAGCTGAAGTTTAGGCATGGACTGAATACTGATGCAGCTTTTTCTCTTGGCACATGTCAGGATGTTCTGGTTGTTAGTGGGTTTTTTTTTTGTTGTTTTTTTGTTTATCCAGTGGGAACAAGCTCCTGGCAGGCTAAGCTAGCAAGTTTATAACCACAGCTTGATATAAGCATATAAGTAAAAGAAGGAGCTCTGGTTGATCTTAAAACGACGAAACGAGAGGAAAGAAAGTCAAATCGTCTCTACTGAGCCTTGCAGAGTTGAATGCAGGGTGAACTTTGTCTTCTCAGTGCTGCAGGGCAACCCGGTCTATGTTCAGGAAACTGTTGTCATGGCTTTAGTTGCTGAGGAAAGAGGGAATGTGGCAGCCTCCCCTCTTTTCTCCAATGGTGAGGAGAAAGGCATCAGTCCCTGCTGCAGAAAAGCCCACGCTCTCTCTAAACTCTCTAAACTCTCACTCGGCTTGTTTTTTGGAGGGACTAAAGTTCTTTAAAGTGACTGTTTCCTCGTCCTAAAAACTCACTGCAACGTGTTCTGCTCTCACTGTGTGATGATGTCGCCCTCAAAAGTGAAGTGAAACCAGACTGTGAGAGTCACTGATAGTATCACGACGTCTTCCACATTCAGTCAGAGTAAATATAATGAATTTGCATCCATCTGAAATAGATTCCATCTGATACTCGACGGACAAATATATGACAAAATCTTAGTCTCAATACTCTTTATGCATGCTTGCATGGTTTTTTTTTATGATTACTAGTGTTAGGTATGACAGTCTGACCCTGTTTCTGTAACCATGACCTGTTTCATTTTCAAGATCTCAACACTCTCATAGTCACAGCAGTGACTACAGTGAGAAGTCCTGTTTCAGAGAACAGAAAGCTGGATGGACCTCACAGGAGGCACAGAGGCAGCAGACGCACCACAAAAGCAACTGAAAAACATTTGACTTTGATTAAAGAAGTGACTTATTTATGTGTTCATGTGAGACTCCCTTTTTTTTTCTTTTATCAGCGCTCTTCATGGATCACAGAATAAGACAAAGTTGATTTAAATCAATCTGAAGGATTCTATTGGTGAATTCATTAAAGGTTCACAAAATCTCTTTTTTGTTGTAACAGAACATTATCATTATTATTTTTCCTCAAAGTATTTGAATAGGTTTAGTGCCATTCCTTTAACACCTAGTAACCTAGTAGAGTCATTAAATCACAAAAGTGTGGTGGTAAACCACCCTTTGGTTTCAGATGGAAGACTAAATAAAGACGATGCAGCTGGACCATTGTTAAAATGACTTGAATTTTACATATATAATGACATAGCTTGTCTTATGTATTCAGAGTACTTTTTGTTTCAAATCTAAACATGAAAAGCAGAGTAGAGAGAACCATCATTTCCAGCAGAATACTCCATCACAGGTTTCAGCTTTAATATTCTAAGAAACTAATTTCAAACTTGACGGGAACGGACGTCAGAAAAATGACATATTCAAACAAAATGAGTAGGTAGGTAGTGCCATTTTGAATCAGCACTACTGCCACATCCTCTGTCAAAACAGCGGGTTTTTGTCTCTATGAATAAAATACATCAGAAATACATACAGTATTTCCAGGATGTAACCTTTTAAAGCTTGATGAATCGGTGTGAGAGTGCATCCAGCTCATCCCCACCCTCCAGGGAAAACACTTACCACACAGACGCAACAACGCCAAACTTTTTCTTTTAGACGTATTACCTCCAAACTAAATCCAGTAGAACCAACTGTCTTCAGCAGCCACCTGATTAGTAACTAGATCCCATCTCAGTGTAATTTAACTTCAGTATAAATCCAGCTGTTCTGTGAAGGTCTCAAATGACAAACTGGATCAGGAAGATCAAGAAACACACTGATCCTGGAAGAAATCCTTTTCGAGGCTGCAAACAACACACAACCAGAACTATAGCGGAATGAATCAGAGTAACACATGTGTTAGCAAGGCCTATTTAAAATCTAGAACTAAATACTACTGAGAATTTGTGGCAAAGCAGTCAGTCTGACTGAACTTGAGCAATTTTGTAAAGAGGAATGAGCAACAGTTTCTATCTCTAGATGAGGAAAACTAATAAAGACCTCAATCAATCAATCAATCAATTTTATTTATAAAGCACCCTTCATACTGAAAGCAGCTCAAAGTGCTGTACAGATCAATAAAAACAAACCAAAGCAAACAATTACCCGCCCCAACCCCACAGGGGAAAACACACAACTGCATGGAAAATGCACAGACTAAGCAGAAATGATTGAATTCAGGAAATACAGTTAAAAAGATGGGTCTCTAAACTAGAGCAACATTTTCTGCAGTCCTCAGGTTCTCTGGCAGACCGTTTCACGAACGGGGGCCATAATACTGGAATTAAGCCTCACCATAAGTGTGTGTTCTGACTCTTGGACTTGTTAATTGTCCAGTGCCAGAGGATCTCAGAGCCTGCAGAGGTTCATAAGGTATTAGCAGCTCTGCAAGGTAAGATGGTGCAAGACCATTAAGACATTTAAAAACCAGTAAGAGAATCATAAAATCAATCCTGAGACGTACTGGGAGCCAATGCAATGATTTTAAAACAGATGTGATGTGAGCCTGCCTTCTGGTCTCGGTTAGCACTCAAACAGCAGAGTTTTGTAACAGCTGAAGGCTGTGCAGGTTTTTTTTTTTTTTTTTAGGGAGACCAGAAAGCAGGGCATTACAATAGTCTATACGGCTGGAAATAAAAGCATGCATCAAAGTCTCAGTATTAGTGAATAGGACTTAATACAATTGTGGCTGTATTTTTTAAATGGTGAAATTCCGTTTTAATTATTTGTTTAATATGTGGTATAAAAGTGAGGTCAGAGTCAAGAAGAACTTAATTCACGAGACCTGCAGGAGTAATTTTGGCAAAAAATGGCTCTACAACAATACAATTAGCACTTTCAAAACCCTCTGTTATTCTCATTCTAATGTATCATTATTCACCGTGTTGGCTTTTCACAATTGAATACAATGGGATAAAATAAGAACCAGTTAAAAGGGTGAAAGCATATTTGCAAGGCACTGCATTATGCATGACAATCTTTCAAGCTGACGAATCAGACTTGGATAGAAACATACATGTTTGCTGTGGATTTTCACTCATAGGTGTAGAATGGGGACTCCATTTCCCAGCAGCCAACGGCGAGTACCAGTCTCCGATTAATCTCAACTCAAGGGAAGCGCAGTATGACCACTCCCTCCTGGATGCTGGCTTATCACCAAACTACGTGGTGTGTCGAGACTGTGAAGTCATCAACGACGGGCACACTGTCCGCATCCTTCTCAAGTCCAAGTCAGGTCAGTCCCAGGAGACACGCTGAGAGAATGCAAGCAGTATGTTCAGATATAGATGTTAGTCACTGTGGTGTATTGGTGTTACTTGTTACAAGAGAAAACAAAATCACCTCTGTCCAACCCCAAATGACCCATTTTCTCCCCTGCTGAGTGGTTCTCTACATGCTGAATTATGCTTTTGCTTCCTGTTTACACTTGCTTACACCTCATTGTGGTTTCCTTTGCTTTCGTCAGTGGTTACTGGGGGTCCATTGCCTAGTGATCATGAGTACGAGCTTCACGAGGTTCGATTCCACTGGGGCAAAGAGAACCAGAGAGGATCAGAGCACACAGTCAACTTCAAGGCTTTCCCTATGGAGGTACACAGGACAAGCAACACATCCTTTTCCAAGGAAAACACAGTGATCGTGTGTTTATACCTCCGGATCAGACATGCGCATAACACTGGAGCTGCTTGAGCCCAAACAAGTAACTCTTCTGATATATTGCGACTATCATTTATTTAGAATACAGTAAAGGAGGGAATCGTTACATTACCTTACAACTAATTTAGGAGTAGTGCCTTTGGAGTAGTACAACTAAAAGTACAAACTAAACACTTGCGCCAGATCTCCTTTTTCGTATTTCGAATCCTTGTCTGATTCTTTTAATGTAAGATATCAGCCAGCAGCCTCTGTAACTTGAGATTAAGCCTTCAATCCACAGAGAGAACCTTGGCAGGTGTGGTCTGAATGACCTAGCAAGATCCATAAAAACATAAAAAATGACTTCACTCACCCATTCTGACAAAGTTAGAGTGGGTGTGTGGGGCGTCATGCTTACTAGTCTTCATGTATTTGTTACACACATCTGAGAGGTTCATATCTTAGTCAACTCTTATGTGGAAGATAGCATGGTGTGCAACTATTTTGATTGTATTTAACCCACATGAGCACTGGAATGCAGATCGCAACCAAATTTAGGAAAAACTACAATACATATTATGTGTGTTGATCAGGTAAAAACTACAAAGTTATAAATCCTTCCTCTTTTTTCTACATGTTCTGGAAGTACACACAGCTCTCTGAGTGAAAGACAAAGTGATCCTTAAGGGTGTCTATTCAGGAATGATGATGTAAAATTTGCTTTTATTGCCTCACAATATGCATCTACTGTACGACTTTTCCAAACTGAAGATGTAAAAGAAATCCAGGAAGATTAATCTGTTTTATCAAAGCGAGTTTTATACCACAGGTTAAGATATTTACTTCCCAGAACCTAAATTTGACATAAAATCTAAAATATCCATTTAAGAATAATCACTTTAGGCCTGGTGATGTTCAGTTTGTTTAAGTTAATACTTTGTTCCACTAGAGGTCGCTGTATCGAACATCTGTGATGCTTCCTGCCAGTTTAGAGAATATTTTATTTCTCTTGATATTTGATTTGGCTGTTGTGAGTTATGCAATTGAAAATAAGGCTTTGGCTTTTAAAAGTCGCATTTAATATATTGTTGAAAAAAAAAAAGAGAAATCACAAAACAAACAAACAAATATCGATAACTGTTTAGTTGTTCTGCGACAGACTGGCGACCTGTCCAGGGTGAATCCCGCCTCTCGTTAGCTGGAGATCGGCACCAGCAGCCCTCCTGACCCCACTGGGGACAAGGGTGTTAGAAAATGGATGGATGGATGGATGGATGTTTAGTAGTTGTCAGGCTGTCCTCTCCAGAGAGGGAGTATTGTTGCTCTCATGTTGTCCATTAGCTTATCTTACAAGAGGAAGAAGCTGGATGGAAAATTAACCAGCCGAGATTGGAGCAGAATCAGGTTTCACTGAAAGCAGCAGACAATGTTGAAACCAGACGTTCAGACACTCTGCATTAAAAAACACATTCCCTTTCTCTTTGTAAAAATAAGACTGGAATTTTATTTTGTTTTAGCTCAGTTAGGAACAATTCCAAAGATAGGTTTTTAGATCATTTTAAATAACTTAATTCAAATTTAGCTCAAAGACATTTTACTCACTTTGATAGAATTACTGGCTAATTATTTAGGTATTGTTCAAAAAACCTTTCACGATAGTTTGCTGCAGCTTTGGCCCATTCCTCCTGAAGGAACTGGTTTAACTGATTCAAGCTTGTAGGTCGCTTTGCTCATGGGCACTTTTAAATCGCTGCCAAATAACTTCTAACGGGACTGAGATCATCTTTGTTGTCAGGATGAATTTTGACGGCACGTTTAGAATCATTGCACCACTTGTGCCCAACAAGCTCAACTTCCTGGCTGATGTCTTAAAATGTTGCTTGAATATTCCTCATGATGGCATCTATTTTATGAAATGTGTAGATGTTACTAAATTGTAATACAGCTGGACATTACCCTGATTTTTGTACTTGCATACCATTATTTGAGCAGATAAACCCAAATGATGAACCAGATCTGTGGAGATCTACAATTTTAAGCTCAAAAAATCTACGACATCATCATCTGGGTGTTCACAAAATGTTTGAAAGTATAGCAGTCTCAGTGCTTGTAAGCTTCTCAATTTGGTATAAGTCATTTTGGTAATTCTGAGTCACCTTCTTTTTATAGAGTGTATTCAAATACTCTGTTTCAGCTGTAAATGCAGCACACAATGGGAGTAAAAAAAAAAGAAGCTATTTTTTCAACAATTTTGGTGAAACTAGATTTTTTTTTACAGAGAAATCAGGGTATGTCCAGTACTTTTCACTTGGAAAGTTTGAAAGTTTCCAGCCCGTCTTTGTTTTACGTCAACCAGGCGAGGAGTTCATCACATGCATCTGATGTTTCATGCACACTCATCGTGTTAACGACTTGAAATACGTTTCCGGTTGCAGTTTATGTTTTACTGCCTTTTTTTTTTGTCCTCAGCTCCATCTGATTCACTGGAACAGCACTCTCTTTAACTCACTAGAAGATGCTTTGGGGAAGAAGAATGGAATCCTCATTATAGCACTTTTTGTCCAGGTAAGCATCAAGCCGCATACCTGGAACTCAGATCATACCAGAGAGTTGTTTTTTTTTCTGAAGAGTTTAGAGGTCTTAGTGAATATTTTATTCAGGAAATGTAAACTTCCTGAATAAAATTTAAGTATCATTCTTGCTTTGTCCAATAATATGGCTAATAAATTGCAACATATTATTAATTAGCACATTGATAATGTCATATTATGCATAAATAAGGCACAAGTGAGGTGAATAAGACTCATCATTGCTTAAATATATCACCTGCTGGTTCATGCTAGTTGACTAAGTTCTCCTATGAAGTGGAAGCTCGGCTCTGTGATGAGTGACGGCACCCGAGGAAAACGCCTCATTCTTCTTTAGAACCCAGTGATTCCTGACCTCAGGAGGTCTCAGTCTCACACATCCTGTTTTTTACAATGTCTGTTCTTTAATCTTCCGCTTTTTCTTCCTGCATGATAACAGAACATAGACTTATCTCTGCTGAAACATGCAGCTGACATTGTGATAACAGCCACCGGCAGCAGTGATAAGTCTGTGCTGAAACCCAAAATGCGTGTGTTTATATCAGATTGGCAAAGAGCACCTGGGTCTAAAGGCCATCACTGAAGTCCTACAAGACCTGCAGTACAAGGTGAAGCCTGCGTGATGGCGAGCAGCAGAGATTTTATTCAGAATCGCGGCACGAGGGTTGATTTGTCATGAGCGTAATTGCTTCTTTTTGCCACTGTATTTTCTTTAGGGGAAGAACAAGATAATCCCATGTTTTAACCCCAACACGCTCCTACCTGGTAAGACAGAAATGATTTGATCTCAAATCTCCATGTTCAGGTTAAAACCTTAAATATTTGAGCAACACGTGTGAGTTAGCAGCCAAGCAGAAAAGCTTATGGAAAATAACACTGACTTTTCTGGATGTCCCTTGTGCAAATTAGAGACACGTAGAATAGAAAACCAGGTTTATAATAGTAAAACAGAAAAATCCCTTATAG
The DNA here is from genome assembly GCA_903067095.1 of Girardinus metallicus. NCBI lineage: Eukaryota > Metazoa > Chordata > Actinopteri > Cyprinodontiformes > Poeciliidae > Girardinus > Girardinus metallicus. Next base: position 65,430 of record CAEGAE010084580.1, read on the forward strand.
AATAAAGCTGTTGATTCCCTCTGATCTGTACAAGATCAAAATCATACAGGGTCAAATAAATGCATCTAAAGTCACCAATATTAAGCAACGTGGACCTCGACTGCATGCCTTTTGCAGCCGTCAGTAAGCTTTAGGCATAATTTTCTTATCAGAGTTGGTACAGTTCATTTAAACCGGTTGGTCTCCTGACATATTTCAACACTATGACATTTTCAATTGGATTAAGGTTCTAGCCGTTTTAAAAGAATGACATCAATAAGTGTTTGGGATCGCTGCTATGCTGGAACACTCAGTTGTTCCCATGTTTCAATAATCTGAATAAAACTGTGACCATGAGATTAAAGGAAAGTGGCTAAAATTGTTTGGAACAACTTTAACCATGAAGTGGAAGCTGCTAAAACACCAGTTTCCATAGTGACATTGGCTCAACATCACGACGGACTAAAAGGATGTCAAGAAAGAAGCACTACCTCAAAAGCTGACGCCTTTTAAATGAACAAGAATGCACATTTTCAGTTTCTGCTCACTTGGGAAAAAAGGATTTTGCCATGTTTGGCTGCAAGGACAAGAACAATACTTGGAGCTAAGACAAATTTTGGGTGTGTAGCCGCAAGTTGGGGAAACAGTAAGCTTGCTTCGTTTTGTTGTGCTAGCTGCTTCGAGCAATCCCAGCAACATTTCTCTTCATTTTATAAACTGCAAAAAGTGACAAAATGTCAAGTAGGAAGTTGTTTAGAGGCTACATAAAATCCCTCATGCACATAGTTCTATCAAACATCTGTCAGTGAAAGCATCAATCTAATATTAGCATATGCAAAACACACAAGATGCGGCAAATATGTTAATAGGGAGAATAACTACCAGAGTTTTGTGCTCAAAGTTTCAAGGAAATTGGACAGCAACATAACGTCTGCAGACAAAACATGGCTATTGTTGTTCAAATGTAGCAGTTGGAAAGTCAGTGCTTGCATGGGGGAGGAAGGGTGAAACATCTGACTGGTATTTTGAGAAGGAAAGAGGGTTTCAGAATGTCTGACGCATTCATTATTTTGCCACATCAGAGTACAATATGTTCTCTTTGTAATTCAAAGTTTCATCAAATCAAATGTTCCTGTCGTTCCTCTCCTCCCTTTTATTATCACTACTAAAGCCAGCGGATAAATTCCTGAGACTTTAACTTGTTTTGTAGTTTGTGCCTCTCTTGAGCCCCTAATGAATTCAGAACAATCCCTTATTCCCATTTGAATTAAATTCTGTCAGGTCTGTTTGCTCTTATTTAAAAAGAGCAAAGGAGGGAAAACTATTAAGTTCTTGGAAAATCCAGCATTTCGACACGGTATAGTTGAGGATTAAATGTTCTCTTTGTAATCATTAGACCCGCTGCTGAGAGACTACTGGGTGTATGAAGGATCTCTGACCACACCGCCTTGTAGTGAGAAAGTGACCTGGATACTTTTCCGCTATCCCCTCACCATCTCACAGCTGCAGGTATGGAGTCAGACATTTAGATTCTCCCACAAGCAAAAATGTTTTTTTTTTTTTTAAGGTTTTCTTCATCTTTAGTGGCTCTCTCTCAGTCTGAAACCTCCATCGCATTGAAGAAAGCATAAACTGTTTACATTGAAAATAAAGGTTGAAACAATAAAAATCAGAGGTGTGACTAATCATCTAGCTAACGACTGACTCACCTAGCTTCCTATATTTATTTATTTTCTTCAGCACTTTATAACCAAATATACACTGCACAATCCGACTCTGATGAATATTATTCTACAGGAGCATGAACTAGAGTTTTCTGGCATTCTCCCCAACGGGCTCCATGCAGGAAGCCTTTCCACCCACTACCAATCCATAAGTCTGTCATGTTGCCTTTGATTGATTTAAACTTTAATTCAACCTTTGCCTGACTCGTGGCTCTCTTCCAAAGGGTTTTGTTTTGTAATAGATAAAGGTGCCAGCCCTCTGACATTTATTTATGTCTTTCATCTTGACTACACTTTGGCTTGCTGACCCTTTGAAATGCGCTCACAAAGAGGTCTTTCTGCCAGTCCTGCCTCAGGCCATGTGTACGGTGCGGGGGGGCACAGAGCGAAAAGAAAGCAGGCGAGATCTGAAGACGATAAATCGGTTTGTTTTGACTTAACCAAATTTGGGTGCGTCCATACTTTGAGACATGAACAGAATTCTATTTTTCATTTCACACTGAGTTTTAAAATGAAGATCAGGAACAAAGTAATAATTTTTTTTTTTTTGTGCCACAGTAGGATTTAGACTATGAGCATGTCAGCTGAAGCACTTTACAAGAGCCAGTTTTCTCCTGCGGTTCAGCATAATGGAACAATTAGAAGCGGGTCAAATGAGCTATTAGTGGCTCCTGATTGCAGCAAATCCGGACATGAGCGGATAAATGCGATTGACTCGCTCTGATAAATTGATAACTTCCCAGGCAACTTCCATTGTTATTAAACAGATCTGGACATGTGGACATCAGTAGGTAACACCGCAGTGGCCAGTTGTGTTGCTGTTGTTCAGTAATGAAACATATTTATGTCTCATGCCTTTCATGTGGGTTCTAAAATTTTGAAAAGCAAAGGTTGGTGTGTGTCCCTTCATTTGTAGATAAAAAATAATTTATCTTTTTGCTCAATGTTTGAACATTAGCAGGAGAAAGGCAACAGTGAGGCAGATATATACTTTTTCTTGTAATGCTTGCCGAGTCTAGTTGGCATTTCTTGTTTTCTAAGCAAACTACATCATCCACTTTCGTTCGTCATCAAGGTTTTCTACTAGAATCCTTAAGATTAGAATGAAGAAAACTTTAAAAAATGTTAGTTTACAAAACTGCATTGCCTTCATCTCAATTGTTAATTTTCTGTTTGTCTTAGCTATCCTTTTATGCTTCTTGTTCCACATTTCCCTTATTTTTCTCAGATTTCATCTCTGATCTAAGCCAACAGACTACCGGTTCAACAACTGTCAGAATAATATGGCCAAAAATACTGCAAATAATGCTAGGTGTGCAAAATGAAATGCACTGAACATACAGACTCATCTAGTGGCGTGAAGCTTTCTCATCATTCTTTAACTGGATGAACCAAATAAAGCATAAAAAACCCCAGCAAGTCCTGCTTTCCAAGAAAATGCACTTCAAACACCCTGCTGTTATCAGTTGCTACAAGACAGAGAGTGTGTGTGCAGAATGAGTGTGTACACACACATGCCAGACACCAGTTGCCATGCCCACGGCCTTTGCCCTTTTAGACGGCGCCGTAAAAGTTTCGGCAGCCAATCAATCGCACAGAATTTAAGAACTGCTGTTTGTTTTAGCGATGTGGGTGATTCTCTCTGTTACGTGTGTATAGAAGAGATGCAATCTGCAACTGCAGCAATTTCACATGAAAAGGAAGTTACATGTTCTGTTTTTTTTTCTATTTGTGGCTTTGATTTTTAAACATTCCGGCCAAAGAATGACAACACCGTAAACTGTTCCCTCAGCAGATCAGAGATAAGACATGCATCGCCTACACATCCTCTTCTTGAATTTTCTCAAACATTAATGCTTTGGCGAAATAAAACCTTTTATAAAGAGAAAAGTGTCTGAATAATCCAACAACACCATACCCTCAGATGTAGCAGTGAACCTTGTAGCGAACTGTCCCTCAGTAAGGGACTGAGGGACATGAGGTTGCGGCCTTTGTTGTTTTTTTTCCCCACTTCTCTGTTTGCAGATCGAGGAGTTTCGGAGGTTACGGTCGCACATCAAGGGGGCGGAGCTACTTGAAGGAAACGACGGGATGCTGGGGGACAACTTCCGCCCCACCCAGCCGCTCAGTGACAGGATTGTCCGCGCCGCCTTCCAGTGACTTTCCCTTTCCTGTGCCATCTCTGTGAAACTCTGGGACCTACACATACAAAAATAGAAGGTGACAGTTTTAACAGTGAGATCATCTGTCTCCGACTGCAGAGGCGTCCATGACGTAAATGCAAACTTTTATCCTTGACAAGCTGGTTCTGTCTCAAACAAGAAATATGAAACTTATGCAGCATTTTTGCTATGAAAGAAACCCCAACCCAGAATGTGTTCCACTTGTCCCAAAACACCATTCTCAGAGTTATAAGTGTGTTCAGCACATTTCCTCTCAGGAGACACGTTTTTTAATGGAAGAAGGTGCATTGTCCCAGAGGCAGCAGATCGAGCCCTGGAAGAACTAACCCAGTTCACTTACTAATCTGGGACTAGCCTATATACATCGCAGTGAAAGAGGAGGCTTCAGATTTAGCTCAGCAGCACTGCGGCAGAGCTAAACGCAGAGTAGGGGGAATAGAAAAACTATTTTTTAAAAAAAATAACTAATTCCGTCAGTCTAGACTTTTAACCTGGAGTAGAAAAAAAAACTTGAGTTTGTGTGAAAAAATGGACAACAATTGGAGCAGAAAATCACAAAATTAAGACGCTACGCTGCCTTGAAACACAGTTGACTTCTTTATACTTCTCTTTGGTTTTTTCTCAAATCTAAATATAAATAAAGTCATCCAATTTCTTTTTCAAATAATTTAACAAGAAAACACAAAATTCAGTTTTTAAAAGATAACTATCAAGGAACCATAGTCTGCCTTGTCTGAAAAACATAGCATTCTTCATAGCAGAAGGCATAATGGCTTACAACTCAGACTTTTTACAAGCCACAAAGGTGAACTCCCTTTTGTGCTGAAATCAACCAAATTTCAGTAATTTTCAAATCACATACGCAGTAATAGTTAAATCAAAAGCTATTGGCACAAATTATACATGGCTTCGACACCACTGAGCAAGATTTTTCATCTAGATATTCAAAAATCAGCTGTTTATGCTTGAAGCCCACAAATGTTAGATTGTAACTAAAATGTTCTTTCTGTAGTTATCTTTTCTAATAAGTCATTGCTCCTGCTTATTTAATTGCTATACTCCTTAATTCATTGGATGCTATGCAGTACAAAGGGAAAGTATTTTAGGAAAGTGGATTCCTAAAATACGGTTTCCCTGGATGCTTATTTGTCCTGCGCAGAGCTCTTCATGACCCTGTGATACAGCTGGATGCAGGAGAGCAATCGTAATAAACTTGCACTGTAGTTTGTGTTTAATTTGGGGGAAACAGAAAGGCTGGATGTAAGCAGAAAAACTGAGATGTGTGGTGAAAGGGGGAAGATAGAGGGGCTCTGAGATGAGGTGGGAATGCCAGAGGACTGAAAGAGGAGGAGGCAGAACAAAAGGGGGCTATTGTTATAGGGGTGAAAACAGATACTGATGTGGTCCCTGCAGCACAAGCCCACCTGTGAATGAGGTAGAACTGGAGAACTGGTGTGGAACAACCGAGGTCAAAACCTCCTCGTTTCATCATACAGGTGATGTTTTCCTACTGCTAGCTTGCAAATGCTGGGGCTAACAATGGATATCTTAATATGAACTCACCACTGATGAGGAGATGTGCTGTGCGAATAAGAATCCTCTCTTTAAAGTTTTCCTATCCATCATTTTCTAATGTTTTCGATGCTATTAGCAAGATAGCTAAGTCATTGACAAAGTTCATACAATTGTTACTTCATAATAAAGTTGTAATTTGATATCTCGCACTTTGAACTGCCTTGTTGCTGAACATGTGTTATGTAAATAAAATTACCTTGCCTTACCTTAGCTTCGTAGTAAAGAAATATTACAATTTTTTCACTGTCTGACATTAAATCAGGGAGTTTAGAAGCCAGAGAACGTCTCAGGTGTGAAGTAAATGGTTGGGAACTTCGTGTTGAATGGGTGTTTGCTGCAGAAGGGACTGGTCCACTTTACAAAATATATGGGATAATAACCAATGAACATTATGTGGATATATTAAAGCAATTTCTCAACATGTCAGCCAGGAATTTAAAGCTCTGGTACAAATACCAGTAGTGAGTGCGGCTGCGTGAATGTAGTTGTAGTGTAAGGCGCTTTAAGTGGCCAATTTGACTAGAAAAGCTCTATATAATGGTGTACATTTCACTGTAAGGCTTTTATTGAGGTGTTTGGATTGGACAGTAAGCTATATGCAAAGATGGAAAATGTTCCATTTTGTCTACTTTTTGCAACACAAAGCGGTCAAACCCCATTAACCTTTCACTAGTTTCCCCCAGTTGCGGTTTCTTTTTTCTCTCCACCTCGGTAAATGAGCAACAGTGCTGCTGAAAAGCTGCTTACTTGGGAATCATAAAGAAAAAAGGCCAAAAGGTTTTCCATCCTTTCCGTCTTTTGGTCCAGGGAGAACTGTTAAGCACATCTGGATTTCTTTTAATGAGTTTCATGTTTTTCTTTCTCTACAGGAGGAGAAGAAAACAAAGGAGTGGAAATGGGAAGAAAGAGGGGAAATTAATGTGATAAGAGATCCAAAACAAACTAGAAGAGGATGAAAAAGCTTTTAGTATCACCGCCTTCACTCCAGGGTTTGTGTGTGTGTGTCAGTACATGTCGTAGATGCAGCCATCTTCTTCTGTATTGTTTCTCACTCCTCCCTGTATTTTTGCTGTTCACATTTAGTGTTCATGTGTGCATTTGTTACACATTTGGTTTGGGGCGTTATTGTGTCTGAATGCTGAATGTGCGTTGTGACTAAATGAAGAGAGGTTTCCGCAATCAGGATGAAGAATCGACCGCAGATGAACAAGAAGGCAACACACACACACACTGGGACACAGTTTCACACACTCACCCGTCATGTTCTTCATATTTTAATACGCGTATTTTAATACTCCACTTAAAATAATACTATTATCATTCTTATGAGATGAATATTAATAAACTTAAATCTAAAAACAGAAAAACCTGTTTTAAACGGAAACTGTGAATGATAAACTGGGAATAAATGGCTTCTGTAGTTCCATGTTCCAGCTCATTTTCCTTCGTCTGGCAGTGAATTCAACACCACTTTCATCTTTTAAAAGACAAGTGAAATAAAAAAATCATTTCTTTCAAATGAAAACAATATGTGGTTGTCTTAAGGTACTAAACATCAAATGAAGCTGGTATGATTTATAGGAAAGATGACTGTGACTGGAAAGCAACAATAAACTACAACTTACTAAAAAAAAAAAAAAAAGAGTCTGTACATGGCCTCCCAAAAAGAGCATCTTACATGCCATTCACAAAGCAAACACATCTAATGACATGCAGGTGAAAACTGGCCAACCAAGTTAGGCAGATGTGGGAAATGCGTTTTTCTTTAGCATTAGAAACCAGTTGTTGTTTTTTGACTCACAGCGAGCTTTAGGTGCTGATATCAAGACACTGTAAGAACTACAGGAGTCCGACTTGGGGAAGGGTTTCTAAATCAATTGCTAGTTTGGATGTTTGTAACCCTATAAGTCCTAAACGTAGCGGCGACGATCCAGCCAAATTTGTATTACCGTAATTCCGCCTCACTTTGCGCTATCTGAAAAATTCCAACGGTTTTTGAAGTGGGAGACGTTGCTCTTTCCAGCCATTACGGTAATTTTAAACCCGTCCTTAGCAGGGAAATTAATCTGAGGGGCACTCTTTTAATAGGCGGTACATTGCGAAAATAACTTGCTAGATATTGAAAGTTCCGGTTGTTATGGGTAAATGGGCAAATAAATTTTACTCACAGGACATTTAAAGAACTGCGTACAATTAAAATAAACCAAAAATATCCAGGCGGTGGTTTTAAATTTAGGACATAAAGGGTTGCAGATTGTAAAAAACTTTCTGTCTTTCACTGTTTAACTTGAAAAAAGTGTTAAAATCAAGTCAGATTGTGCAATTATTATATGGAGTCTATATGAATGTGTACTGCAGACATTTTTGGTTTATTGTCAGAATAAAAATGAAACTAATGTGCATTCTTGACTCTGCAGCTTATTCTTTTTCTGCTCCTCTCCTCTCATCAATTAATGTGATGCTAACGTTTCTTTTTCACATCTTCAAATATTTATTCTGCTTTTGAACTGCAGCCTAAATAACACACAGCCTCCTTTAGTCGCCCAGCAACCAGCCTATCCGCCCAGTCATGAGCTGGTCATGTACTTATTGGTGTGGAGATCATAGTTTATGCGTTATAGCTACTTGTTGACATCCTTTTGCCTGCCACTAAGTATGGGAAGCAAAACTTGCAGGTGGAATAATAAAATATAATACTCCAGAAAACATTTCCAAGATCTTATAGAGAAAATCTACCAACTGTGATTGTCTAGCTTGTTGTTCACCTTTTTGTAAATTTAAAGTATAGATATAGATATGTTGGCCAACTTTGGTCAGGTATTTACCAAAGTTCTAAATTGTTTTAAAATTTTATACTGCATTTAAAAATAAATATACAATTGGCTTCACAATCTGTTGTGCAGAATTGTTCAGTCTTCCCTTCCCCCTTTATATTTTTCTTCCAAGCACTCGGACTGCGCTGCTTTGTAATATCTCCTAGTGAATCTTCAAGCACTTTGCTGTTAAACTTTTGTTTTTCGGGGGAAAATTTACTGAATTTATTTGCTGGGGACATAAAAAATACTCTATCTATGTTTTAATCCAATGCCCACTAAACTGGTCCCCAGTGTTAACTGAGCAGATGCAAGCATGTTGATGGAATGAAAAAGTAAGATTGATTGGCAAAGTATATGATGTATTGCTCCTGCTAAATTATTATCCTCCTGAAATATTGTTTATTCTGATCAAATATTAAGGCTGAAGTCCCTGGTGCCATGTAACATCCATGAGTTGATTGTTGCTCAAGTACAGGAAAACTAAAAGGTGCAGAACATTCCTTTTATTAAACAAAGAAAAAAAAACTAAAAAGACAATCATTTTCTATTTTAAAGCGCAGACTAATGCCAAATAAACTTTCTAGAACGTAAAGCTTATAATAAGGATGTGGATCTTGCAATTTACAGATGAGATATGTGGCTCTAAAATAAATCTTTGTTGAGCTTTTGGTTAAAAATCTTTAGAATGAGTCCAGAGCTAACGGCAGTAACAGGTAGCATTAGTATTATTTTCTCAGTGTAACACAGTGTGACTTTTCTATAGTTATTCTTGCCCAGCCATATTGTTTGCAAGCAAATCTGAAGGTTTAAGTGTTAAACTGCAATTATATTTTTGTACATCTTTGGTGTTCAGCTCAGTTTGCTGTCACCTCAAGTCAAACACTCTCAAGATTGCTCAAATATTTGCACAAGACTTATTAAGGTGTGGCGGTTTAGTCTGCATTAGTTGAAGTCATGCATCGTGTCAGATCTCCTCGGCTGGCTGTTACTGCTCGCAGGACAACCGGGTTCAGGGGTCACACAGGGACAGATGCAGGTCACAGAGTCTGATGTTTAGCTTTGAAATATTTTGTTTTGTAAACGGTGCGTCATGTGTTATTGCTATGCAGTAACACATGACTAACTGAGAGAGAAATAAGTTGTTTCATTTAGCACCTTGATACCTCTAAGACTGTGACTTGACACTCATATATGGGCTCAATTTTTTAAATATGTGATTTCTAAATTAATTGCACTGAACTGGATGTAGGGTAATCAGAAAAAAGAAGGCTGAATACACTTCACACATTGAAGTTATATTTTTACAAATGTTTAAAGCCATTTTTCTTCTGCTTTACAACTTATGCTCCACTTTGTGCTCATGAAAATAGGTTGGTGTTTGTGCAAAAAAAGTTGAAGGCGGATGAAACTTTACTAAAGCTCTGCAAATCTAAGATGCAAAGTCTCCAAACTTTTACATGTAAAGATTTTCATGTAAAGATGTCAAAAATCACAAGTGATGTACTTGTGCTGCACTCCAAATAGAACAGGCTGCGGGATGAAAGAAATGTTGTTCTTCAAATAAAAAAAAAAACAGAAATCAAAGAGCAGCCTGTCCTCCTAGGTAATTATCTCTGCCAACAACTCCCTCTGATCCAACGCCGCAAAATCCTGATGACTCAGGAAAAAGATATAAAAGAAATACACACAAAAAAAAGTCTAAATAAAACTCCCTAAAAGTCATTATGACAGCACAGCAGTATTGAAGGTAATGTCAACAGAACGGTTTATTGAAATATTATTACAGTAAGCTATAGGTAGAGGCTGTATGTAAGGTATCGATTACTTTGCAAACTGAGCCCAACAAGCACTCAGCTTGCTGGGCTCAGCTTTTTTTTTTTTTTTTTTTTTTTTTTTTTAAAGGGTTTTGAAATGACTCCTGAAGGCATTCAAAATAATGAAATTTTTTTTTTTTTTTTGTATGTGTAATTGGATATTTCGCATAATAAATACAGTACAGAAGTAAGCATTTACAGGACCTCCTTTCGTCATAAGCACAATAATTACAATGTCTCTTTACAGTGGGGACAGGCTGATTTGAACGTGGCTTCACTTTAACAGTTCTTGTATGTAGCTGCACTGACTCTCATCTGTGCAGCTACACCGCCATCTGCTGTTAGAACACGTCCCACAGAAAACTAAGTCTGTTCAGTCTTTATTTTATTTTATTTATTTTGTACAACCACAGTATAAATGCACTGATCAGTAACGTAGCTACAACGTTAGCTTTAGATGTTAAACACGGGGAAGACGGGTGGAGCTTATCGTCCTGTCTGTCTGAGACCGCAGTGGTGGTAGCTCACCATGACACAATCAGATCATCTTATTTATTATAATAAAAAGGATGCAATATGTGGGGAAAAATGTTTTTTGTTCTTTTTTCAAAGGGTTTTGAAATGACTGCTGACTTCATTCAAAGACAGGCATCAGATTATAAAGGCCTAATTTTAAGAAAGGTTCTAAAAAACAAAGGAAAAAGCTTTACCTCTTACCTTGTTCTAATGATTTCACCTTTTAATTATATGACTTTCTGTATTTCCTGCAGGTGAAAATACAAATCTCATCCAATTTTCCCATTTTTAGCCGTGTGTTTACATTCGTTTTAATAATTGCATCCAGGGCCAACCCCATTGTGGAAGAAGAATAACATATGATGCTGCTTAGGGCCCCCTGCTGGCTTGGTGTGGAACTGAACTTCACTTAGCGCAGGATGACAAACGAACCAGACAACTGATAAATATACAAGACCCCAAAAGTGTTTAAATTTACCTACTATACTGAGAGGCAAATGAAGGACTAACATAATGTTTTTATTTTCTGAGTTTGAGGGAGCTCCAGTAAATGAACTGCGATTCAAATTCAATATGGATAATTAATGCTAACTACTGCTTTGTTCAGAAGTGATATAAGGTGTCTTACAAACATGGAAAACATTGTTGCAATTCCCTGGTAATGACAGAAACCCCCGAAATGGTCACTGAAATAACTTAAACGGACAAAAGTGAAAAAAAAAACAAACAAACTAGGTCTGAACAAAAACGATGGCACTGGAAACATTGAAAATAATAACCACTTTAAACTAAGATGTGTCCTTTAATTAGCATTACACAACATTCAAGCTTGTAATCAGTGAGTCTGCCTATATAAAGGGTGACAAGTAGTCGTTGTGCTGTTTGGTGACATGGTGTGTATTACAATGATCATGGACCAGAGGCAACGAAAAAGAGACTTGTCCCTGGAGCGTAGAAAGAAAATTATAGACCAGCCACAAAGCTTGAGAAAAAATGGGAACTTTTTGGTGAAGCCCAGCAGCTTCTATGTTCACAGACACAAAAATTAAACAATCCTAATGTGAAACATTGGAGCTCTGGGGTGCTTCTCTGCATCTGGCATCAGGTGCCTTAAATCAATGCAGGGCATAAAACAATGTAAAGACTATCAAGGCATTCTGGAGAGAAATGTGCTGCCTTGTGTTAGAAAGCTCGGTCTCAGTCACAAATCGTATGTTTTCCAACAAGACAATAACCCAAAACGCACAGCTACAAACGCCCAAGAATGGCTTAGAGCAAAATACTGGACTATGTTGTTCTTGGTTTAAGAGCCCAGATTTAAATCCTGTTAAACATATGAGGATGGGGATGAAATGGGGTCTGGAGAAGGAACCCTTCAAACCCTAACCAAATCTCAAAAGCAATGTCAGAATGAGGGAGAGAGATTTACGAATATTTTGGTACTATGTTCATTTTTTGGTGTATTTGTTTCTGTCCGCTGCCACAGTATGGTCTCTTTGACTTGATCCATTTCATGTATATGTGCGTATGTTAGCATAATTTGGTGTGCTCTAGCCCAATTTTGTTTCTCTGTTAATTGTATGCTGCTAACTATGTCACTATTATACAGCCTTTACCTTGTACCTCACTTTAAAGCATAAATACATTTTGACAAAAAAAGCAATATCATATTTCCTTTGGCTAATTTTCCTGAAATTTTCATTTATTTGTACTTTAATGGTTTTCAAGTTATTTCAGTGACCATTATGGGTTTTTCGTTCATTAACAGGCACTAGCAACATTAACGTGTGTTTCTATGTGATAGTGAAGCAAAATATAACTTCTTATATAATTCGTTTTTCCCACCGCTGAGAAGATGATAGATTTTTTTTTTGCTTCTTCTTTTTTTTTTCTTTTGTTGTAAATCACACTTTAAGTTTCAAATAATCAAAAATCTTTAGACAAAAATGACCTGAGAAAATACAAATGCAGTTCTCAGACGAGAGTATCTGTCTACCGCCGGATCTGTTGAATCAAAAAATAATAATAAAATAATAACCTGTCTGACAACATGAAGCAGGCTAAAGAGCTAAAAAGCAACACGTCCCAAAAAATGGTTCAGCATCTTCTACTTTTGAAGAAGATGTTGAACATTCAGATCATAAATGTACAACTTTTCTGATTGGTCTTTCTTCCTTGTCCACCTCTGCATTTTTAAAAAGTGATTAAAATGTTTAAAATATTTATGTTATAAATATTTAATTAAATAACACATTCTAGAATATTAGTTCAATGTAACTTCATGTAAAGACATTTTTAACAGTGACGGTCAGAATAACAAACCGTTTACATCTGTGTATAAATATGTAGGTTCAAGGTCGGATTTCTTTGTGTGCTTTAATGTTCCATGTACGCCTTTCACACCATTTTATACTAAAGACTATCATGCCAACAGTCAAACATGGTGGTGGCAGAGTGATGTCTGGGGGTACTCTGCGGTATCAGGAGGACAAGTTGCCATAATTGATGTGACCTTGAATTTTGTTCTCAAACAGAAAATTCTAGAAGAATCTTAAACAGAGCAAAAGCTCCACCTTTGAATGGCAAAAAAAACTAAGATTTTTGAGTGACCTAGTCAAAGTCTGGACCTACATCTGACTTGGAAATTGTGCCGTAACCAAAAATAGTCTGCTCGTTCTTGAGAACCCCTCATTGTGCCTGAATTAAAACAAATACGCAACAAAAGTTTTAAAAATATTCCCACAGTGATGCAACCTAACTAAAAGCGATGTTCTAAATCTATCGAGGAAGGAGCCATTTTGCAAAGCACTATAATATTCTAAATAAATAAAACTGTAGTTGTACATTTCACAACACATTTCCCCAAAAATGACATGCATCCATTTACTTGTGGCTTCATTCGCAGTGGAATTTTAGAAAATAGTTTCTGCTTGTTTGTTTGTACAACCTGGAGAGAAATATTCACTTGCTTTTAAAGCAGCAGATCAAGTGAGGCTCATTGTATTTTCAACCTACTCAATATGATTTGGATAAGAATGGAGCGTTCCTCCATTTTCAAGGTTTTGAAGGTCTTTGGCTGATCCAGGAACATTGCTTTCCAGCCTCTCTGTTAGAAACTTTGTGATCAAATTTTATTTGTATAGCACATTTCAGCAGCAAGGCATTTCGAAGTGCTTTACATCAGAACAAACACAAAAACACAAAGTCATGCAACATAGAATCAACAATCGAAACAATGCATTTAATCAAGTGCCATTGTTAAATTCGTTTCAGTTACAACTCTAAAACAGGTGGGTTTTCCTTTTATTTAAAGGAAGTCAGTGCTTCAGCTGTTTTACAGTTTTCTGGAAGTTTGTTCTAGATTTGTGGTGCATAGAAGCTGAATGCTGCTTCTGATAAGACTCATGTAAGCATGTAGTGCCTCTCTGTCTAGTTGGAACAGATCAGACTGAACAGACACTCAACATGTCTGCTTACTGTTAATAAAGTGCTGAGAGTAGCTAAGAGTCACAGTTCATTAGGGGAAACTTCTTTTTCTTCATTTTCATTTTTTGCCATTATCAGTCATCATCATTGAAAATGAAGACCCTAAAACGTTGCACGTCTTAATAAATACCATGACATTTCAAATCAAACACATATTTTATTTTATTTTTTTGTCATCCTGAGTTGCATTCTTTCCTTTTTTTTTGTTTTGCACTCTCCTTCACATACTGCATCTCCGCTGTGCCCACACTGGCATTTAAGTGCATTTGAATTGATTTGAGAGTGAAACAGAAAGAAATAGAGAGGAAAGGAGGGGAAGGGGGGGATGGGAGAATGTTGCCATGACAACTGCCATAATAATCATCCTAATGATTGATGTGCTGCGCTGCAGTTCTTCCTGTTTTTACTCTCTGTCTTTTTTCCCCTCTTTCTTTTCCCCCCTCTCAGTTTGCCTCTGCCTGTCTGTTGGTGTGCTTCCCTCCTTGCATGGTTTTTGTTTTCTGTGCCACTGTTATGCAGCATACTCACGGTATAATGAACAAACAAACAAATACTCATTAAAAATGTTTTTTTTTTTTTTGGGACAGAAAAAGACTATCAAATATGGCAAATTGTCCAAATAGATATTCTTCTTGGGACTCAGAATGAACAAATCCTAGAGCTTTATTTGATGTAAAATGTCCTGTTTAGGAGTCTGAATCAATCTTTCTGTGTCATTGCATTAGTCTAGTCAGGCGTTGTGTCTGCCTGTGTATGGGAGTGTGTAGGTGTAAGCAGTGTCATGATAGATAGTCCTGTAATATAAAACATGGATTTATTTCTGTAACAGGTTACTTCAGAGCAATTCAGTAAGAGAAAATGGAATAAAAGGCAAAATATTTCAAGATGAGGATGTTTTTATTTTTGTTGTTTTCTAACATAACAGATGAGAGTTGATGTTGTCTACGATGTGTAATAATTCTGACATATAACACTAATTCGAACACCAAGGTGATTTACTTTTTGTTTATTCTTGCAAAAAACTGATTATGTTGAATAAAATGCCATACCTAAATTTCCCCACTGTGGGTATTAATATTCTATTCTATTCTATTTGGCCAGGTTTTGTGTTTCAGTCTTAAATCTTCATTTTCTTTGCTTTATTAGTGAAACTTCCAATTCTCCTACCAGTGTTCAGATCATCCCCGTCTTCAATGACTCCTCTGCCACATTAACAATTAATTCTGCCTTCTTATTCCCTTTGCAATCTCCTTACTTTTCGACTGTGTTTGCGTGTATGGGTGTTTGCGCAGACATAAGACTAAATGTCAAAATGCAGTAGACCTCATCGTCACATTGTTCTGGATTCAAACCGACAGGCTGTCAACAACACGCCCATCTCTTTTCCTTCCCTCTCCTGATTTTTTTTTTCTTTTCTCTGAGTCCCCATTCATGGTGTGATCATTGAGGTTAACACATATCTCCTCTGCACACGAATATTAAACACTGAATAAAACTGTACTTGTACTGTACTGTAAAACTTTTTTAAAGGGGAAGCATTATGTGAAATTTGCTTTTTTGAGCTATATATCATGTTGTAATGTTATTCCCTCAACAACAACAACAACAAAACATAACTGGAACGTTGCCTTTATTTTTTTGTGCATATTTGAGAAATCCTTTAATCTCCCATGGCAACAATTCACCTGATTGCATGTACCTAGCAGCACCTTTTTGGTCGAAGCTCCTCCTTGGAGCTGCAGCTTCCAATCTTCCGCCTCACAGAGCAGCCCTGTCTGTCAACTGCCCCTCTCAGCTCCTTCAGACTAGCCAGAAGCAATTAGCAAACACCTGGTGGAACTGCGCATCTGCTGAGCTCATTATATGAGCTACTGCTCAGTGCAACTCCAATGAAAATTTTGTTGCAGAGTAAATATAGGAGAGATGTTTTGATGACTTCCTAAAAGAGTAGGGACTTTTAAAGAGACAGAGGCCCAATTTCAAGGCGTTATTTCTATTAAGTTACATTTAATATATTTATAATATTTGCAACAACTGAAGGTAACATAGTTATTTGATTATGCTATAAGATGGCACTGTGTGCCTGGAAAATGGATAAGAAAATACTTGAGAAAAATCGATTTTCTAACTAAAGTAAACGTGCAGGAATGAAAACGCCAAATATCAGAGGTCACACTTTCCATTGGAGAGCAGCAGGACCTTTGTAGTGTTTGCACTCCAACACTGTTTCAGTCTTTGTCTACTTTTATTCACACAAACTTCAGTCTGACCTTGGTGTTTTTCTTAGAGAGCTAAAGTGTCCTTCTTGTTCACTCCTCATTAAAGATAAAGGATTTCTGAAGAATCTTAGAAGTAAAAAATGCTATAGCCGGAAGAAGAAACTGAAGACCAGAAGAAAATTAATAGAAAATTTTGATTAACTTTTATTTGGTTCCATGAATCTTTCAACTTTAAGTGCTGTGATTGGCATGTGAGGTAGTATAGTAAATAGGTCAAACAGGTGAACAAAAAAAAAATAATAATAATAATAATAACAGCAACAATTCCAGGTTCTTAAATTTTATTTTATTGCTTAGCATTTTTTAGGCTCCGACATCCATCCTGAGCATCTGAAATCTTTCTGGTCTTAAAGCAAATTGGTAACATACCTGCACCTAATTAGACCATACCACAATACAACAGGTGAAACTACACAATAAAATCTAAACAAAGAAACAGGAATATGATTGTAAATCTTACTTTGCAAACTAATCTGCACAACTTAATGGTCTGCAAAATAATACAGGGCAACTCAAAAGGTTACTTTCAAGAAAAACAAACAATGCAATACAAAAAAGAAAACCCTCCATTTAGTAGAGCCCAGTGATGCAATCAGTGACATCATCCAGCCTTTAAATCAGGAAATGCCAGGCTGGCCCCTCCCACCTGCTCAGGCTGTTTCATCTGGAAGGAACAAACAATGGTGAGTAAACAAGAAAAAACAAATAATTAACCATAAATTTACATTGAAAGAAAAGAAACTTTAACTAAAACATATACATAGATGTAAATTACAGCATAATGCTGAAACAAACAAACCCAGCATAGTGAGTGAAGCTAAGGTGCAACAGCAATGTTTAAATTAAAGCATTATGACCAACTATATAAAATGAGTCAGACATAAGAACAAGGGACAAATGGTAAACACAAGCTGAAAGACTTTGTCACATGGTGTAAACAACAAAGTAATATGGTCTCCTAGATCACAGATTTATATAATATAAACCATAATCTTGGAGATATCAGCTCAAATGAAGAATAAAATCCAGTTTTACAGAAACAGGATTTAGAAATAGATTCACACCATCTTACCAGGCAGTTTTGTAAGAAGATCTCCCTGAAAGATTGTCTTGAAATCATAACTACTTGATGTGTCTACATCTGTTGGTTCAGCATGGTGGTGCTTTATCACAATAAATCTCAAAATCCATGGTCTGAACTTGTATCAAATGCAGGCATCAATATGTTACTGTTAAGAAGAAACTGGTGCTTCAATCTGACCAATGCATTGCATAGTAAAGTAGTCCAATATGAAATAATAATGAGATTTGGTGTAAAACTGGGTGGAGGAATAAAATGGCTCTGAATGATGCATCAAGCCTAGGCTAAAAATGTGCAAATTAATTCAGTGGACTTAGCATTCATCAGATATGGGACAAACCTGTGCGTCCATCTTAATGTCTGTGTGCGTTACATAAAAAGAGAGAAGAGTGTTAAAAAATGTCATGTTTGGCTCAGCTGGTAAAGTCCTCGCCATGGTTGTCCTGGTTTGAGCCATTTGCTGCATGTCTTCACCCAATTTCCTGTCAATTTTTAGCTTAATAAAGGCCGTTAGTACCAAAAAGCTCCTAAAAAAGAAATAATTAATGCAATTTTATTCACTTGTATCTTTGCCGTTTTGATTTTAAAGAACAGATCTTCACATCTAACAACTGAAAAGTTGCCACTTTTAGCTCAAGTTCTTTCAGATTGGATGGAGAGCAACTACAATCATAGCTCTTCAAACTCCACTCAAACTCTCAATCAGATTTTGATCTAAACTTTGACTAGACCATTTCACGACTCGGATATGCGTTGATCTAAAGCATTCCATTGTAGTTACAGGGTTTGCTGTCCAGCTGGAAGGTGAACCCTCATCCCAGTGGTCTTCCACAGCCTGTAACTGGTTCTCTTTCTGGGGTTCATCTCTGGTCCACTTATCTGTCTCTGCAGCAGGAAATGATCCCCTTAACACAATGCTGCATCCACATGCAATCATTTCCCACTGAAATGATGTATTCAAGGTTATCCGCAGAGTTAGTATCTAACACAGGCTGCTCAAGTCCAGTCCTCGAGAGCTGCCATGCTGCAACTTTCAGATGCATCCCTGCTCCAACACACCTGAATAAAATGAATGGCTCATTAGCAGGCCTGTTTAGAGCTGTTCCCAGTCTGTTGGAGTAAGGATGCTTCTAAAAGTTGCAGGATGGTAGCTCTCGAGGGCTGGACTTGAGTACCCCTGATCTAACATATCCATTTTTCATGCAGATCTATGAGTTTCTGTTGTTTCTCATCAGATCAGAGGAGCTTCCTCCACTTTTACTGACTTTCTTTTTGCTGCTTTTGCATCAACTAATAGTTGTCTTGTCAATAGACTCTCTCAGATATCAAAATGTGAGCGGTGCCCTGCCTCTAGCTTCTCCACAACGTTCTCTCTGACCTGCCTGCTGTGTTTATTGTTCTTCATGATCCTTGTTTATTCACTGACATTCTCTAACATTCCTCTGGGGAATTAACAGGGCAGCTGGATTTACACTGGCATTTAATTAGACAGATGTGTATTCACTTTAGAACTCAGAAAACTTTTATAGAGAGTTGACAGATTTTTTTCTTCTTCTTGAGCCATGTTTTAACTTTGCTACATCGTCACAATTTTGTACTACTTTGTGTCGGTCCATCACATAAAATCCTAGGAAGTAAAATACATTGAAGTTTGTGGCTGTAATGTGGGGAAAACAGAAATCAAGGCTCTATTAATGCAATAAGAATGAAGATGTGTGTTAGATTTAAATTGGTTGGTTATTTAAACTGAATGTTACTCTTTAGGTCGAAATGAAAATCCTTGATTTAAAATCTCAGGCTGCATGAGAGTATAACCAAAACGAGGAGAATCTGTTAATTAGAACAACTCTGAATCAAGATATTGGAAGAAAAGACGATAGGTAAATACGAATCGAATTTTAAAAGACGAAGGGACAGATGGAAAGTACCATGCAGTACATTTAGAAGTTTAAAGAAGCCAAGATGGTCCTTAATCTAAGTTTTCTTGTTGTAGAGACGGTGCCTCTGGTCACACCACGTCAGAACCCCCTCATTCTATTTCCTAAATATAATGCCTTTTCCTTCCAAGCACTTTTCCCAATGAACTCCTTTCTGGTTATTTCCTTCCATCTCTTGCATCCCCTCTTTCATCCAGGAAAGCTGTAAAATCTGAAGGGCTGGCTGTTTTCACTCAAGGGTGGATTGCTGTGCTATGAATCTATAATGTAATCCCCCAACATGAAGAGTCACACATCATTCAAATGATACAGCACATTACAATTTCCACCCTTAAGGTATGATGGAAAGTTCCTGAATGGGAATCTGAGAAGTATATGAGGTAAAGAAAGAGCAAGAAGCAGGATGTGCGTGTGTGTGTGTGTTTGCTGTTTTTACATCTTTATGCGTTTTTGGGGTGTTTGCTTGCAATACCGTTTGTATGTTTGCAGTTGTGTGCAGGCAACTGCGCTCGTTTCACTGTTTCTGTGTGTGTGATTGTGTGCGTGTTTAAACGAGTGTATATTTAACATGTATGTATTGGATGGGTTTGGTGCACATGTGAATGTGGTTTCATGTGTATTCGAAGCGTGTGTGTATGTGTGTGTATTTGTGGAGTTTTATGGAGAGGAACTGTGTGGGGGAGGAGAATGTGGAAGTGAATTATGCCTTTTTCAGAGGGGAGGGGTGCATATATGTATGTGTGTATTTGGGGGGGATGGGTGACTGTATGTTCACTAAGTATGTGTGGGTTCGTTGGTAGTGTGTATGTGTGTATATGGGTGTGTGTGAGTGCGCTATAAAGCAGAAAACGCAGTTTATGACACCGAGCTGTGAGGTTTTAAACCCTTCAGTGTGTTCCATGTATTTTTATGTTTTTCCATTAAAATGCTTGAAAAAAAAACATCTGTTTTGTCCATATATATATATATATATATATATATATCTGTGTATATATTTGCATATGTGGACACATGAGATACCATTAAGAGTGTAATTAGAAATGGGAAGGCATGTAGTGTATGTATTTGAACTGAGATGTTTTTCTATTATTTCTTATGCATTCATGACCATCTGTCTAAGTGTACTATATAGTCTATGTATATACTGACGTGGGTGGGTAGCAGAAGGTCTCTTTGTTTCTATTCGTCCATGAACATGTATATTTTTATACATAATGCATTTAAAGATTTCCCAGCCAAAGGCAAAACAAAAGACTGCCTGTGTGAAGTTTGAACTGAATATTCTGTCTCCAAAAGATAAAGCTTTGTTCACAAAAGTTGTGCCCTTCCAAACTTCTTAAAGTTAGTTGGACCATTTTTTCATAACCCTTGCATACATGCAAAAACCTCCTTTTCATTTTAAGTGGTATATGTAGTCAGTGAAGTTGAAACACATAGAAATAAAAAATGCTAACCTATAGCTTTCAGGTTAGATCTGCTGTTTAAATTTGGCTGCAGATTTTCTCCTGGGAAAATCCTTTTCTGCAGGATCTTATTATTTTATGGTCGGAGCGGAAAGATCACAAGCAATGAGGTTTCACTAAGCAACCACAATAAACGCCTGTCTAAACTGCAGGTTTCAGTAGATGGTGGGATTTTTGCATGTCACACCTCCCACTTAGAGCTTTCCGTGTTCGGTAATGAGAGTTACTGAGTGACTTTCTAAATCCAACATCCAGATGTTCATCCACATTATGATATGTTTAGGAGTTAAAGGAAACATCGGTCTGTTTTAATTCTGTTTTAAAATACATACTGAGTTTGTTGTAGTTGCAGCCAAACGGGACAGTCTTCATGAGATAACTCGCTTGAATTTTATTCATCATGTATAGTTTTAAAGGATTGTCTTTCTACTGAATTTGTAAACAGATGTTGGACTTCCTAAGTTTTAAGTTTTAGAATAAATCAGAAATATCATTCCTTGTGATAACTTCTGCTGTATTCTAATTTAGCGCTAAACTTCTAATCCAGTTTCGATGCCGAGTGCATAAACTGTGACGGGAGCTAATTACCAAATTATTTGCTCACCTTGCAGCTTTCATTTCTTTACTTTCAAAAATAATTTACATATATTAAAGATGTGCTTAATTTAATCTTCCTGCTTCCTGACAATTTTATGCACAGTTCTCTTATGTCGCCATCAATTTAGAAATGGTAATTTTCATAATAGCAAGTCAGTTCATCCAATTTGAGCCACAACCATGATACTCCCTACGTACACATCCTCATATACGCATCCAATCCAAAGGACAATTTAAAACTGTAGAACCCATCTAGAACCCTCATATGCACGAGAAAACATGCAAAAAAAGAAACGACAACAAAAACCCAGGCTTTGATTTGAACCCAGAGCCTTTTTATATTCATTTTTTCTGCTAATTACATCTGAATTAAATTCTTTTGAAAAATATTTAATTATTCTCAAAGAGAAATTAAATGTTGTGGAAGCTTTTCTTATCCAAGGTTCTTCAAAGAATCGTTGCGGATGCTGACGCAGGAAGGCTCTCCTGTAGCAGCCTGTTTTATAGTGGAAACAGCCAAAGAAACCTCTGACTTAAGACTCTCTGTTGTTGTATGACAGTCTGAAGAAGAGGATGGTAAAGGTTATCCATCATTTTCTTGATTTTATGAAGGATCATTCTTTGCTCCATCGTCTCCAGAGTTTCCAGTCGCCCCCAGATCAGAACCAACCTGCTTTATTGGGTTGTTGTTGTTTTTTTAAGTCCCCAGTTCTGATGCTGCTGCCCCAGCAGTTGATGGCAGACTAGATAACACTCTCTGCAACAAACTAATTGAAGATATGCAGCACAAACACTGAAGAACCTTGACTTCCTCAAGAAGTGAAGTCTGCAGACAGCTTCTGTGTTGTCAAGGTGAACCCTGAGGTATCTATGCTTCTCATTTACCTCGTCTTCTCCCATGATAGAAATAGGATTGCCAATTTAAGTTGCCAACTCAACATAAATTGTTACATATATATACATTTTAATCATCCTGCACCAGTACTCCATTTTACCAAAAGTGGGTAATTGCAGCCAGATTAAAAAAAATAAAAAATACATACAGGGACAGCTTTTCTTTCATGCTTTTCTTTCATTTAAATTGTGTATATATAAAAGAGTTGCACATTTTCACGAAGTTAATGGATTACTGTGAGTACATATAAATAAAGTATATATTTAAGACGCACTGAGCTAACAAACCAAAGCAGAAACAAAAATGTATGAAATTGTTGATCCAGATTGATGTTACACTCTTTTACCTCTAGAGGGAGCAGCTGCTGCCGTTTACTCCAGACTGCTGATGTCAAGATGGAGTCGAAAGGAAAACTGTATAATTACCAAAATAAGGTCCTTCTTTCTGATGCTGATTTTTCTAGCAAATGGGAAAAGTAAGATGAGTTATTTGGCCTAGTCAGTCTATTACTTAATATAGTAAATAATAGTCACATTGTCACATTTAAGCTCGTGCTTTTCGTCGAAACAAAACCTTGTCTTTTATTTTGTCAATAAACATAGTTCCTTTTTGCTGTGTGTAATGCGCGCAGCTTGCTTTAAGAGCTCTTTGTATGACTGGTCCGCAGCAGCAGAGCAACATTGACCAACAGAGTCCCAACCAGGGACAGACAGGTTCACCGACGTCCTCCGTCCCCGACGCGCACCGCAGCAGGATCCGGACTCTGACAAAAGGAGGAAAAACTGCGCTCCTTTTTATTTGAAGCGTTTTGCTTCAGCGGTAGAAGCGCTTTCACCGAGAACTTTGGTCCTCTGAGGTGCAGTCACCGGAGCACGAGAGCCGGCGAGTAGAGAGGAGCGCATCCAGCCTAAACTTTAGAAATCCTAATTTTATTTTCTCGCTAGAACCTGAAAACTGCACCCTCAAGACGCTTTCTAATGGACTGAACGCCATTTATTTTCTCTTTTCTAAGTTTCCTTTGTAACTGGCAATAAACAGTAGAAAGTGGAAGAGCAGACGAGAAGGAGACGTGGATGTATTTTTAGTCATGGATGTAACAGTTTACCCGCCTCCTCCTCAGCCTCTGTCCGCTTCAGAGCACTCCCGGCTGGGGCAGCTCTCCTACCCTGACCCGACTTTTGGGACCAACAAGGTTTGTGCTTCTTTTTGGCATATTTCATTTCTTTCTGTTACCCCCTTCCTATATCTCCTACCTCCCCCCGCCCCCAACCTATCCAGTGTATCTTCCTCTCTTAATTAAGTGGTAATTAATTGCTTTTTGGGGATCTCTCTTAGTTAATGCAACCACTGAATGTAACTACATTTTAGTGGTATACCAGTCCTCTCTCAGATGTATATCTTTTGTCTGTTTTTTTTTTTTTTTCCCCAAATCAAGTAATTATTTCACATGGCTACCTTCAAAATAGATGCATAATTTGTTTACCACAAAGACCAGATGTAATTATAAGAATGTGGTGCACAGTAAGAAGCAGAAGTGAGAAGAGTTAAAGACCGTGCCCTGTAATCTTTTAGCTGAATGCAAAAGTGGTGATGTATGCTGGAAATGGCAGCATGGTGATTTGCGCTCGGTATAGACCCTGTTGTCTACTTCCCTCTACAGAAGAGCCAAAGGTCAGTGTCAGACCCGCAGCACATGCGAGCTACATCTCATATTAGAATGGTTTCTAATAGTCTGGGAAATGCCGTGTTTATTTGACAATAATGAATGGCTTGATTATTGAATTAGTCTTAGCTGATGAGCTGAGCCAGTGGATTAATTAATCTTTTTTTCTGTCTTGTAGTTTTGGAAACTAGTTCTGAGAAATTGTTGTAATTTATGTTCCCGTTTTGCCATTTTGCACATGTAAACAAACCTTTTCTTTCCTCCTGTACTTTAACCTTTGCACATCAGTATATTTTTGCTCTGTTGTTTGATATTTCTTGTATGAATTATGAAGTTAAATGGACTTGACATGCTCAGATGGTATACATAATTTCATTTAAACGTATATGCCATTTCCACTTTACTCATGAAATATGACAGATTATAACCTTAGATCAAAATGGTGGATGTTACATATTGAAGTCAAAACGAAGAAGCACAACTGAGTCACAAGGCCTGTAAGAAGAAAAGAGATACAAATTAAAATGAAACTGTAAGAAAGGGAGATTGTGAGAGAGACGGGGTCTTCATTAAGTTGAAAAATAAAACTGAAAACTTATTAGTGAGATAGAACGTTCCTGTTTTTGCAATTTTGATGCAGCACCTGACTGAGTCACTTTTGGTTGGAAGTTGAGTGGAGTGCCTCAGTTTTGGTGATAACGTGAGTTTTAACTCAAAGTACGGAACATGTTTTCGCCAGAACTAACCAGTTTTTGTGAGTTGTCCACTGCTGAACAGGGACACTGAGCAGGTACCTCCTGTCCACTGAAGAGAGACCCATGGTTTTTCAGCAAACTATAACCCATCATTCTGTCACAGCAACTACATTTATAACTTTGAAAGAGTCACTTACTGTACAAATGCTAAACACATTTCTGAAACATGGTGTTCTAACTACAGACTTGAGTCCTTTCACAGCATTTACACTGCAAAACTGTATTATAATCGTTTCATATTTGGAGAACAGTTGAATCATTTCACAAACATTTAATGAGTAAAACCTGAGAGATGTGTTTTTTTTATCTGCAAATCAAAGTAGTAGAAATTTAAAAATCTAAAAGATGGCTTTGAATGAAGGATTTAGACTTTCACAGCAGATGGCTGTGAAGATAGTTTGATCGTTTTAAATAATTTTAAATCACAGCTAAAATTGCTAAAGCTTTAGAGTATTTTAAGCTAATGTGACTCAGACTTTAGCCAAAAGTTTCTGGTAAAGGGGAAAAGTGCCTCCCTATCGTTGTCTCTGGAATAAATCTGCCTAGGAGATTATTATTTTTTTATCTATTTTTTAGGAAAAGAAGAAGATAAGAAGGAGGATCTAGGGAAAATAGTTACAGTGAAAAGATGCCTTTAGTGATTTCAGGTCTACAGTTTATTGAAATGTATTGCATAAAGGTTGCCTGGGACCTATTGTTGAAGGAAATCTACCTGTAATGACACTTCTGGCTTAAATCGGTAACGTTCTGCCACAAACTACTGTTTATATATATATGTATGCATCAGTTTCATATTTCTTAGACTAAATGGACATGGCAGGATGAGAACATACCGACTACATGTCCCTCAGCTATGTGGCTGATTGGCTGTCAGCTGATGAACCCGGTGAGCTCTCCTCCATCCCTGAGTCATCGTCATGCAGATTTTTCTCCACTCACCTTAGAAGAAACTTCGCCTCACACACTTTAAAGGTGCTAAAAGTCTGTACCGGCTTTAAATGCACACTGGATGAACACTGAAAACAAGGAGGATGATTGATGATTGACACTTGCGTTTTTTCTTTCAGACTTCAGATGCACTTTTTATTCTCAATAAGTAAATGTTAGGTTCCGGTTTTTTACGATCAGTCATGTTTAACTACATGACTCGGAAAATGAATCTCAGGCTCTCTCTCCACATAGGTGTCATAATATCACCATTTTATTTTATCAACGTTTTAAGCAACAACTATCGAGTGAGTCTGCAGTTGTTTGGCTGTCACTTAAACCAATCGAACTTGATGTTTTGCTAGCTTACAAGTATATTTTTATTTTAAGTAAAAGATGAAAAAGGGACTTGAATCAGTTGTAAAGCTATTTGTACTAATACCGATACAGTTCTGTTGATGTGTAAAAGTGCACAATTACAATTATCATTTAAGCATAGAAAAACGTAACTCGGTGCAACTTTAGCTCATTTTAGTGTCGCTGTTCCTTTGGCGTGATTAGTTTTCAGGAGTAAAAGTCACCAACATTGGCTCAGCATTTGTACTCAGACATTGCCGAAGGCTCTTTGCAGAAAAAAAAAATACTTCTGCTCTTCTGACTGCATCTTTGCTAACAGGGTGTGCTGGGTTTAAGCCATGACAGATTGTGATTGGGAGCTTGTTCATCCAGTTACCCTCAAACAGCATCTCTGTTCACAACAGGTTGGAATAATCACTTTCCTGATATTTCTTATGCTTATGTCGGTCAGGTAGGAATTAAAACAGCACCATAGCATACTGATTAACAATTTTGTTTTGTTTTGTTTCCATAAAAGTGGCCTGTTTTTTAAAAGATGCTGTACTCTTGTTATGCGTTGCTGCTAGAAAACCTACTTTTTTTTTTTTCACAAGACGGGAAACGGAGATATAGACGGTAGATGCTGGGGATGTGGAGTGAGCGAGCGGTGTGGTTGGGGGTAGGGACTGAAGAGAGATACGGAGGGTTGTTGGGGGTAGGGATGTTGTAGATGAGAGGGAAAGAGAGACGGAGAGAGAGAGAGAGTGTATGTGTGTGTGTGTGTTCAGTGGGGGGTGGGGCCACCAAGGTTTGTACTATATTTCTCTCTGTGTGTCTTTTGATTCACGGCAATGTCGGCCTGATAGACGAGATCAAATTACTCTGTGGCTGAAAGCAGGGACAGAAAGAAGGAGAGAACGCAGAAAAGGAAGAAAGGCAGGAAGTGAGAGAGGAAAATAGGAAGCAGAGAAGAAACAAAATGAGAGGAAAGAAGAAAAGAAGCATTAAATTAGAGAGCTGCGGAGACAGATGTTTAATGTGAAGAGGTAAAAGGGAAAGAGTCAATGCACTGTTACTACTGAACAGGCAAAATGTCATCACAATTTATACCCATGAATAGGATTAGCGAGAACCACTTTAACAGTTAATTCTCTACAGATATATTTGGTTATGAAGATTTTATGCAGCAATTCAGCCTCAAACCCTAAAGCAGGCTTTCTTTCCCTGTTGGAGCTGCTGTACAGTCCTTCCTCCCTGTACAGAATAAACATTTCACTTTGCAGTGTTTGTACTTTCAGGGCGACTGCTGGGTCTTAAAACTCATTACAACTCTATAACTCAGTTTTAAGCATTAATATGTCTTAAATATGTCCAAGTCTTACAGAATAGGCCACAAATTAAATTGGCATTCATTCGTTCTGGATATTGTAGACTTTGATGGCTAAAGGGTTATATCCTGATTATGAAACTTCTAGGACCATGAGGCTGTGCAGCTAGCAGCTCGGTTGAAACAAATTTATTGTTGAACTTCTGTCTTTTAAAACATATTTTGTGCTTGTTTAGAACTCAAAATTTTGACAGTTCTAAATGACTAATTATAAGTTGTATAATTTGAACCATTTATGGGGTATTATTTAAATTGAAATAGTATTGGTCTCTTTATGCAAACTCAAATCAAACTAATCTATAAGCAGGATGTGACTCAGAGACATTTTGATTTGATCAGGGGTCATATTGTTTCATTTTTCATCAAACTTGACTGGCCAAGATAGTGAGTAGAACCAAAACTAGGTGCAATAAAAAGTCCTGAAAAAACAGTTAATTGAATCTAAAACTTGAGCTCAAGAATCAGGAAGGGCATGTGGAACTCTGTTTTTGAAAGATGAGGTTATGTGTGCACATCTTGCACCATGGTTGGACTTGTGTGGTAAAACCGCAGCAGCTTAAAAACCTAAACTAAAGGAAAACAGTGAATAAAATCCAGTTAGGGCTATATAATTTCAGAGTCACTGTAATGCCAATTAGTATTAGTATTTCTACAGATGAGCGGAAAATTAAATCTGCAGCCCGGTGATCTGCTTGCTATTGGACAATCATGTAATTGCAATATTACTGTTAAACACATTTTTTCACGTCTTGCTCTCTTTTAACATTACGATATTTCGAGCTCTTTCTGTGACCTTCAGCATCTTGGGGACCACATCGGCCAGTTGTGACCATCTACTGCAGTTAGATTCACCCAACAGGTTGAATATTTTTAAGATGCAAATTCTGAATTCATGAAGCGTAATAGCTAGCAAATACAACATTTAAAGTGGATTTAAAGACGCTTAATCAATCTGTGTTACATTGTACAGCCCAATTGCCCAACAGTAATAACATGCACAGACAGTTATGAGAATGTGTTATGGTAATAATGACCACTATACCTTTTAATATGGATAATGTGGTTGAACGCTTCCATTCACTGCGCACTCCAACTTATTTCCTTAGTCCTGTTTGCATAATTTGTTTAGCATGTAGTCATAGTTGAAACCAGTTGATGTTTATTGACAAGTTTCAATAGACATTGTTACCGGGTTGTGTGCAGTAGACAGATTGTATTCTTCTATGGATCCTTCACACAAGTCTGACTCTTTTGTTTGTTTTCTGTGATCTGGAGTCACCTGGGTATTTCTGATCATTGTTTAACTATGGAAAAGTTTACACAAACTAAATACGTCATATAGAAATAGGCTTTGACACTCACTGACTGCCCGCTGGTGCATTAAATCTTGAATAGGATTCACAAGAGCCTTATATTTAATCCACACATGGATTTTACATTTGCTATATCATGAGTTGACATAAACATTTTCATTAGGTCACGTCTATGAAGAGTGCAGCCATGTAAACGTGAAACTGCTCTTAACTTGTGGAAGGAAATAAAAGAAGAAGGAATCCCAGAAAGTAGGAAAAGAAGTGAAGAGGGACAGGCAGAAGTAGAGGGCCTAATGTAAACATAATGATTGTGAAAGCTGGGAGAGGTATTTCTAAAGCAAATACAGAACAGGAGCAAACACTGAGGAAAGAACAGGCCATCGGAACTGAACAGACGGGTCCGAAAACATTTCTACATAATCTCACTGTTTAGTGAGGTGTAAGAGAAGTGGTGCAACAGCAGTAAAAACTAGAGTCTGAATTAGAGTGGGTCAACAGTCACGGGAAACCCAAATACACTGGTCTTTCATATGACCATCGTCGAAGACAAAGGGTGTTTTGAAATCATGCAAATTACCGTTTTAGTTCCTCTGCTGCATCAGTAACCGGCGAGGCTTTAGTGTTCAACTGAACGCAGTGTGGGACGGTCAACACGTGGAGCTTTCTGTCTATTTTTTCAGTTTACACCAACAGACGTTAGTTATTTTACAAGAAAAACAGTGGGAGGTAGTGGTGGCATTGACAGCAACGCGTAGATATATTGAATATACACTTTAAAAGGTCTTCATAGCTCTGAACTGAATCATGCCGAAAATTCCTGTAAGCAGCTTTGATTTCTGGGTCCAGATGTTGTTTATGCTCTTCCGTGTCACTGTTCCATAGTTTATATAATCATTTCAAAGAACTGAGCTGTAGTTTATGTTATTAAAAACACTTCAGAGTTTTGCAACAACAGAACATTTTTTCCATCTTCTGCTACTTGTCTTTTGGATGTAATGTTGTTTTCAGAGGTAAACGTGGAGTCTTGTTCTTTGCTTACAATAAAATGTTGGGGAGAAGAAATCTCGTCCCACAATTTTGTGGATTAAATGTGGACTGTAGAAATGTTTCAAAATAATTTTTCATGTCATCTGAAGAATTACATACCAATTTGCGTTACTTAACATTTCTGTGATTTAACAAATGAATTGATTTTAAGGCATGGTTTCATCAATCTTTTATTCGGAACGGTATAAATTGTACAATATCTCGCAGTGTGCATTCAGCCATCCCTGTTTAGTCCGTTTCAGCCGAACTCTAGTTTGTCTGCATAGAAAGTCCAGTTTGTTTGATGAATGCACAGTCAAACTCTGATGTAAACCAAAAAATGCGAAACTCCGATCCATCAGTTTGGTTGAAACGGACTCTGGCACGGTACAAATACATATGTGAATACCAAGTGGACCAGAGACCGCTCCAGAAGTGGGAAGTGAACTATAGTGCAGGGCATTCTAGGTAAATCCAACTAAAACAAACATGAGAGGCTACCTCTAGAGGGAGGAATGGCTCATGGTTTGTTTCTATCGACAAAAAGAGAAATCCCCAGCCATTAAAATCTGACACAACTCAATTTTTGTTTACATTTTGCGAAGAAGGAAGTTTCGCTCATGTCTTTTTTGGAGGTTTTTGTGTCGTTTCCCTCAATAGTTGTTGGTGCAGCGCCACTACAGGTGAGGGGGTGAACTGGTTTTTCAAAGAGTTTGGATTGTTAGACACAGTGTAGTGTGACAAATGTAACAAATTTTGCAATTTTCCAATCTAACCAAATCTCCTGGACAATCAGGTGTGAAAACATCCTCAGATGCTTATTACAAAACAATAGGTGCACTTAAAAATTGATCAGGACATATTTTTTGCAGGCAAATTGTTTTTATTATCATAAAAAAACTGTACTTAAGTGCTACCAGGTTGAGAAAGAACAAATGCCAAATGATGATCCTCGAAATAAAAATATATCACTACAACATGTTGAGATGTGTCTGCAGTTCATTAAGGCTGTAAGAAAAAGAAAGTGATACATTCAGCAGATAACAGGAAGGATAAACATAGCTTCTCTGTCATGGACCAAGTTGAATTTTAAATTTTTTCCAGCCTTTTGTGAATTTCTGAATTCAGGTAAATGTCTACATAATCTAAGGAAAATAGTCTGAAACTTGGGTTAAAAGTTTCTACTTCTGTCCTTATTGGTTGCTAATATAAGATGTTAAAGAGAGTTTAAAAGGTGAACTCTAGCATCATTTTGTCTACTTTGAAATGAGAGTAAAACTTTCTACGCCCATTTCATGCCCAACAGTCATTTGGTGAAAGGTGGGTTACTCCCTGGACAGGTCGCCAGATCATCACAGGGCAACACAGAAAAGCACAACCACACACAGCAGAATTTAGCTGTAACAAATTATAAGGTAATTGAAAGGGATTTGGGAAATTGTATCAATTGGACTGTCAGCCCAAGGTAACCTGACAGCAACTGGAGCACGTCTTCAGACTGAAACAGGCAGAATATGTGTCAATCCAGCAAAAGTCACCTTGGGGGTGTCAGAACATTATCGTCATCACACCCATTTCTCCTCGCGCTTCGTGTTTACCTGCGGGGAGCACACTGTGTTTTCATGTAATAATAAATCTGCCTCCACATGAGTTGGCTGACTTAACTTACTGTACATTGTGATTGCTGGCATGCAGCCTTGGCATAAACAGGATAATCCCCGGTGCAATGAAAAAAATAATGCACTCCTCACCAAACCTGAAAGGAAGCATTACCATTTTTAAGGAACAATCTTTGTCAGTCAGGATTATAAAAAACGAAGTAATGTGGATTTGTCAGTGATTTTAAAATGCCGTGCACCAGACACTAATATGTAAATGTGTTGTGTAATTGGTGTTTTCATATTGGCTCTACTGCCGTAATGCTTCCTGTGTCATATTTTTATTTATTCAGCTGAATCGGTTGCAGAAGATGTACTGTAACCTACGGTTATCATTGCTGTGGCCCTCACCCAGCAGCTTTTTGCTCATGTTTCTACTGTACCCTCCTTAAGTTTTTATCCAGCCAGAGTGCCGGCATTTTATCTAATTATCTATCAGAACACAACCAGTCAATCTGTCCGTCCGTCTGTCCATGTTGGCAGTCTCTTCCACCGAAAAAAAAAAAAAAAAAAAAAAATCTCGCCAGACTCATCTCCCCGTCCCTCACCCGTTTCAGCTTGCTGATGATTGGTTTGCTTTCAGAGCTTCAGAGCTGCTGCTTGTGTGCCGGTTTGTGTGAAAGCGTTTCAGTTGGTTAAGTCTCGGGGACGGAGCGATGAGGGGCTCCTTGTTGGTGGAGGGGTGCCAAATGGAACAGATGGGCGGAGACAGTGCGCTGCCAGAAGAGACTAATTATCAGGATTTTGGTTCCAAAACAAACATATTGCAATCAAATCACATGCTGCAATCATCTCCACATTGTTCTGTGTTTGTGTGCGCCGTATTTGTGACAATGACTTGGCTCAATTAACTTGTGGCGGACAAGATTGGATCAGTTCCAGGAACGTTATTTGGAAATAGTTGGAGCCCGTTTTCCTCTAGCACTCGGCTTTTGTTCTCAATCATGCCATCATGGCTGTTGTAGCAAAGTGCTAATTGCTGTGGATAGATTGAAACAACATTATCACAGTTTGAGTTTGTAAAGTTGTGCCTGTTTCCCTGTTCCCTTTTGCCCTTTAAACTATCTGGGACTTTAAACTATCTTTCACACTTCTTTGATTTATCTGCTTGTTCTCTGGGACAGTCAAACACAACATGCCTCAAAAACAAAATTATTATTTTTTTTTTAAATCTTAGACTTTATGCTC
The DNA here is from genome assembly GCA_903067095.1 of Girardinus metallicus. Taxonomy (NCBI): domain Eukaryota; kingdom Metazoa; phylum Chordata; class Actinopteri; order Cyprinodontiformes; family Poeciliidae; genus Girardinus; species Girardinus metallicus. The sequence continues at coordinate 98,028 of CAEGAE010084580.1, forward strand.
TTGCAAGAGGTGTATTTCGGACTCTTTGAACTTACACGTTTCAAGTGACAAACTATTAGAAGAATGCACAGCTTACTTTGAGGAATAAGCTGACCTTTACTTTTTGTTTTCAAAAAGATCTGATGACCAAATTCTAATCAGAAGGCATCAGGTTAGCTTATCTTGTTCAAATAATGATACCATATCAGTTAAACGCGCATTTCATTGGTGTGGAAGTTTTCCTGTTAAGCTGATTCTTGTGCCAATGTTTTCTTTGCTAATTTTAGAAGGACTTGTCTTGTGCAAAACAGAGTTATCTATTGTTTTGCACAAGACAAATCCTTCTAAAATTAGCATTAGATTTTCTCTGATCCTGTTTATTTTGATTCTGACCTGATCCTGATGACGTGAAACTAAATGTGCCTACAATGTTAATAATTACAAATTAAGCTTTCTGCCTGTTCACATCCATCTTAGTTGTAGAGTTGCTAAATCTGAGCTGCAGTCTGTCGGGATGGAAATGGAGAGGGGGACAATCAGACTTCAGAACATTAGCTGACTTCATTGGGGGTGAAAATGTTGGTAAAATAGCTAAAACAAAATTACTGGATGATCATATGAATTCACTTTCTAGTAAGAGCGGCCATTTTTTTATATGGCCTGGGTGTGGGAATTGCAAGATTGTTCAATAAAACCAGTAATAAAAAGAATGAATATTGTTATATGACATGCTACAGTTCTCGTACTTTAAAAAAAAACAAAAAAAGATTCTTCCTCTGTCCATTGCTCTCTCACTTTGTCTGCCTTGACTGTCGCTCCTGCTAGGACCTGAGCGAGAGAGCAAGACTTAATCCATTTTAGACCCTCTCAGTGTGTCAAAGCCTTCCAACAAGCTGCCAACATTTCCAAATTTGACATATTTCCCTTATAAGTTTAAAGCTTCAATAAATAAAGTAAAGCAACTTACAGGAACAACTTTAAAAGTTCTAAATATTTGCAACATAGATAACATATAGATTTAATAAATTTTCTTTATCTTTACACCGAACTATATCCAAAGAAGACAGAGACTTCTCACCTTTGCAGCCAGTAGGTATTGTTTTCTTGGTCCACACACAAAACAATAGTAACCTGGTAAATCTATCAAAATTTATAAAAAAAACCTTTTGAAATATTGTTTATATACCACATATAAGAGTCTTGAGTGTTTTCTTTTTATTTTATAGCTAGTTTCTGATCTCAGGCTTTTTGTTGTACTGATTTTAGTTGATTCCAATTACTTTTCATGAACTCTAATTTAATATATTAGGCAAGTGCTACAGTCACAGTGTTGTGACTGTAGCATTTTGAGAATATTTTAAAATAAACACAATAGATTTGACACTTCAAACCATCTTTAGCATCTTATTTTAGCGATTAGCATGGTTGACAAGGCTAGCATCTGAGCAGCTGCTTCAGGTGTATACAGTCGTGAATGTGAATCCTGACCTTAACTGTGAGGGGGGACATGCACATCTGGAGCACCACAGCTCAACAGGTTTGATAAACACACATTCATTGGGAGCATGAGCACACATTGCGCGATGAGGGGCTTTACAAAATAGTTGGGAGGTATTTTTTTCTCTGTGTGCCACTGAGATTTCCAAATTCAGCATTTTCCAAGACAGAGGCTAAAAGTTCAAAAAGATACGCTCTAGCATTATCCAGTTATATATGCTCATCCTTCCTGTTATCTAATGAAAGCTCATGCTCTCTCACAGCCTGAGTGAACCACATATTCTCAAAGAGAAAATGTTTTTTTTATGTTGTTCTTCCCACTTCATTTTAAGCACCTCTTGGTACTAAAAGTAACCCCTTTTTTCAGTAACAGCATCCACACCGAAGAGCATTTCCTGGTAGCGCCCAGGATACTTATCTCTGATAAGATAAGGATTGTATTGTTGTGTTTCTGATAAGTTGAAAACAGCCAATAAAGGCCCCAGCCATTTTCTTGGGACAGATGCAATATTGTTTTTTTTTTTTTTTTGGCTTTAGGTCACTTGGGGTAACACAGAACCACTGAGACTGGATCAGTGCCACCAGCCTGACATCCAGTCCAAGAGTGGTCCAAAAACAATACCGGATTGCATCTGCCCCAACCCTAGCTAATAAAGCAGCCAAAATTAAGCAAACACAAGCACCAGTCTGTCATCTTTTGCTAACAGATTATAGTCTTTCTGCTCTTGATAGGTGAAAACTGTAAATTGGTAAAATACTGGCTTGAGCAGCAGTATGAGTGTGTTTTCCATTTGAACATATTTGTGATCTGGGTAGATGATTAATTGTGGCATAAGAGAAGATCTTTAAGTTGTCACAGAAACTAAACAAACTTTATCAGCCATAATAAACATTATGCTTTAATTTACACGGCCGGGGGTTGGGAGGAAATCACGGAGACTTGTCATACTGCAAGAAGCAAAAACTAAATTAGATTGGCCGTCACTGTAAACATACTGTTGAAATGCGAACCACTTCGTTAGCTCAAAAATAATTAAACTCATGATTAGAGCTCCGTTTTAAGAAATGTCAGAGGTTTTTTTCCTCCCCTTTGCACATACAGAAAAGTGTTTGCCCATGCACATCCAATCCAGATTTACAGCCAGGGTGGATACATTTAGCCAATAAAACCATGTTTATATTGTTGTCAGGGTGACACAGATAAGACAGATAAACAGTTGCTGAACTGAACTATCACTGCTCGGTGAATCTGCCTTTTCCACACTCACAAAGCCGCTCATGACTCTTTTTTTTTTTTTCTCCATCTATTTCTCAATGTACAGTCTTCTGTGTTGATTCATTTCCCCCTCAGTCGACTCAGAGTCAGAGGAAATCCACCTATCGCGGACCAAACATGACCCTGAACCTTTAAAGTGCTGAAAGTAACAAGGTATTTTGGACACATTTAGGAATATGTTATAGTTTTCACTCTGGTGCAAAAGGAAGTTAAGTGCTGCAAATATTCTCCCCCTATAAGACATTTTATCCTGATTGACATGTTGGAAAGTCATTTAAAAACTTCATTTATTTCAAGCTTCTAATTGTCTGTTTTTGTGCTTTTAAAGAAGACGCTTTCAGCTGCGAGGCCACGTAGAAATTCCACTTCTTACCTCTCATTTCAGATTATATGACTCAATCGAAACATTTTCTGATGGAATAATATTTCTGTTAATTAGTTTTTTTTCCCTTCTCCTTCTTCTTCTTTCTAAAAGCTTTTCTGAGTACCCTGATTTAGCTCAAGAGGTAACCAGACCGCAGTCTTGTTTCTGGGAAATGAAGTAAAATCACACTCTTTCCATTTTTATCCTATCGTCTCACTCTGTATCACTCTGCTCACATAAAGTCGCCCTTTACCTCTTTCTCCATCTCTCACTCACTGCACATTCCGTTTCTCAGCGGCTCCTCCTTTTTCTGCTCTCTCTCTCTCTCCTCTTTTCCTTGATATGCAGTATTTCTCTCTCTTTTTCCCCCCTTTGTCCTTGTCTGTCATCCTAATAGTCTCTCTCTCCCCCACTTTCTCCCCCTTCCTCCGACCCTGACCCACTTAGCGGGCTGCTTGTTATTCAAACCTTTGCTTTACCCACACAAATACAGACGTACACACACAGAAATGGAGAGTGAGCTGCAGAGATATGAGAGAGAGAGAAAGATAGGCAATGGGGAGGGAGAGCGGAGAGGTAATTCAGGTTTACTACAAAACACGGGCAATCTTTTTTTTAGTCCTCTTGCTCAAAGATTTGATACAAAGTAAGTACTGATAAAAATGTTGCTCTTTCATGAATAATTAAAGGATGCAAAGTATATATTTGAATCATATATACAATGAACAACACCCAAAGCCACGTGTTATCATTGAAACACCACTGCATGCTCAAAGTCTAGCAGAAACGCTGCTTCAGTTCTGACCTGCTGCCTCCTTTTAAATTTAAAATAAAGTAAAACATTGTCTGTCTGGAAAATGTCCTTATGCTCCATTTGCCCACAGAGGCTAAAGGTTACAATTTTGCATAACTGTTAATATATTTGCATAGGACTTTAAAACAACATCATGTTTCCACGTGAAAGGGTTTTGTTGCACAAATGACACCGAAAGAAATTCCCCAAGTATTCACTGGACCAGAGCTAAGCTACTGCACAATTGTACCATTTTTGTGCAAAAAGTTGGAGAAAGCCGATGTGGATTTTTTTTTTCTTTCTTTTTACCCCCTTTGCTGTTTTGGTTTCTGTGCCTCTCTGCTAGCTGAACTGAACTTCGTATTGTGTCCAGGGTTGATTGTCACAACTTTAGTTGTTTTAAACTTTTTGATCGTTGCTGTGACTGTGGATATGAGTAAATTTAGGTGACAAATGGGATTAATGAGTTTGTCAGAGCCTGGGAAAGTAAGTGGGGGGGAAAAAAGAGACCCAGCTTTCAGTTTCGAGGTAAAGCTGTGAGGGAAAGAGGTTTAGGGATATTAGCATCTACTCTAAATACCTAGAAATAGATATCTTAGCTAGTAGAAAAGAAAATTACAATAATCTGATTAGGGTGAAGCTCCCACTTAATATTAGTTTAGGTTTTAGCATTTGTTAAAATTTAGATACGGTGTTCCCCCAACATTGGCTAACATTCCACACATACTAGTGACTCTCTCTATGACCACTTATACTCTAATAGTTCAAACACCAAATATTAATGTACATATTAATGCCTGAGCACTGCCACAAACGCTAACGGCTAGAGGACGAGCCAGTCAGGCCAGTGGTGCTCCTAGATTTACTGCTTTGCCTGTGTTGTGTATTTCAGTCTCCCAAGCTGCATTTCCTATTGAATATTTTAGATATATTAAAAAAGAAACATGAATTTTTCTCAAATAATTTGGAGGCATGTTCTGCAGAAAAATCCACAAACAGAGGCGGTGAGTTGTTGTAGTTGTGCTTTATTGTGTTTAAAGTCAAAAACTTGCATCTGGTTAACACAGCTAGTGTTACTTTTGAAGTCTTGATGCGTCACAGATATCAGTAGGTGTCATGTTAATGTAAAACAGAGTTGATTCACTTCTCCAAACAGTCCGTCAAGGAATGTCTTTTGTGGACGAGAGAGGCAGACAAAGGACAATATTTTTAATTTGCCTCGTCTAATCTCATTACAGATAAACATAAAACAATAAAAAAATATAGAGTCCAAAATGAGCAATGTCTACACTTTATTAAAATAGCATTTTTTCCTTTTTTTAAAGCAGGACTGGTGCCAGCACTTCCAAATACATGCTTGGAGAAAAACATTTACTTAACTGATATGACAGAAGGCATACGGCGGTGAGGCTTCAACATTAAAAAGCTTTTAATATTTAAACCGGTACTGGTTTTAGATTCGTCATTCAAACAAAAGTGTCGAGCGGGCAGATGTAAAGTTAAAGGAAGTGACAGCTACTGAGATCCATCTCTGTCCTCCTGTCCCTCTGAGTTAATGAGGAACGTAATAGGTTCCACTCACTGAGCGCTCACTGAAAAGAAATCACCACTATTTCTCTCTTATGGCCTTTATTTTTTCTCTGTCCCCATTCTTTCTGCTCTCCTCTCCTCTGATGGGTCTTACTGTGAGTTGAGACCTATATTTGTCCCTGGGATTACACAAACACATTTCCATTTCGTTTACTCTCTGCAAATGACTCTAATTGCACCCTGATACAATCTGATTAAGGGACTCTGAAACTGCTTCTATTTTTCTTTACCAATACATTTAGGGAAATTACGTAATTGAATGTGATTAAGCGTATAGTTCAAGTTCATGAGTTTCCCTCCTTCTATGTTGTTTGAAAGGAAGCAGTAAATGCTGCTTGTTATTCATTTTTTTCTGCTCAGAATCACATCTGACCTTTTAACGTTTATTGCAAGAGCTTCATGTATGTTTACCACCGCTGCCTGATTCTGGCTCAGTGTGTCCCCAAAAAGCAAACATATTCTGACTTCCAGACAGATTTCTTGATCTTGTTTACCAGGTTGACCTTTGACCCCGATCAGAAGCAGGTTTAACTGGTTCTGAAGAAGCTTTGGGCACGTGCTCTTGCTAGTCTGACTGGACTGAAGGTTCTTTCTGAGCACATTCTGTTACCAGCTTTGTAACATTCTTACACAGGAAATGAGGCAGGAGGAAAAGAACCGAATCTGAAACGATCAGACACGAGCCGCTTACTGGTGTCGAGGCATGCCAAGTTTCAAAACTTGTTTCAAAACCGCAAAAAAAACAACAAAAACAAACATTTCCATCATATTCTCCCGATGAGAGAACTCTACGTCTTGTTTCCTCTATGATGATAAACCCACCATCACTTTATTAATACCATTTTATAGCTATAACTGGGAGCAGATTTTACCATCTATAACTGATTGTCATCCTTGTGTTAACCAATACAGAGTTATGTCATATTTTATTTTGTTCAAAGTTTTTCACTAAATACTGTAACGCTGTAAAACACATGTGAATCTCATATTGGCCTATAAAAGGAAAACGTCAATCCTCAACACGTAAGAGGCAAAGACAGTTTACAGCGGAGCTGCATATCAGGAAAACATGCGATTAAATGAGGGCAAACCGGGATGATAATACCACCAGAAAATAAAACCAGTCCTTAAGTATGCAGTGTTACCATCATCCTGCTTTGAATTCACAAAACAGCGAGTATTTGAAGCAGATACTGGGGGAAAAAAAGAGAAAAACTATTTTGCTTCTCAAAACTGTTGATGACTTTTAACAGCAACAAGTCTCACCAAATATATGACTGTGATTAAGAGCGTGAGTTTCTGGTACTTATAAAGTTAACTGAGGAGATCAGCAGTCAGAGTAGTTCTTCATATTATTTTAGTCCTAGTTTACAACACAGTGTAAGATGAAATATAAAGATACGAGAAGCAGAGTATAATCATGGCCATTTTAAAAAATATATACAAGTGGTGATTTACTGAAAGTATTGTGCAATTTTAGATAATATATATAATATAGATAAAATGACAGAATAATCCTTTAAAGCTCAGCATTTGGTATTCATGATGGCATGTGGAGAGGAGAGTATTTTAACATTGGCAGCTATATGTGGTTCAGTCTTCCGTTTTTCAGAAAAAAGCAGCAGCTTGGTCAAGTTGGACAACTACTTTGCTACGGTCGCATAGCTGAAAAACTCAATCTAACATTGACCCATGAACTATTTTTTTTTTTTTTTGCTTTTAGACCTGCATGAGGCAAAGAGAAAGAAAGAGACCAACAGCACAAATTGAAATCTAATATTGCCAGACATTAATTGTCTTTTTGTCTGTCATTTTGAAAACATTAGGAATATTGCCATACTGTAACATGGAATGTAAATAAAAGCTCCAAATAACTGGAACATTTTGGACTTATTATGTGATAGGAATTAGGATTTAGAAAAATTAGGTCTTTTTTAGTATTTCTGAAAGCATGTATGTGGGCCATAGATTTTATTGTAAGGAGACTTTATTTACTTAGGATTTCTTAGTGTTTTATTTTTCCACAAGGTTCGTGCGGTCTTCTGCTAGAAGCCTTGTGTGACTGGCTCTGGAGGAAAGTTATTCAACACTGAGGTCAGACGCTCTCCCCCTCCCTCCCCTCTCTGTATAGATGTTCACGCTGAGAGCAGAATGATTCAGAGGGATGGAAAATGTGCGTGTTCCTCTGATTGTTGTTATTGTATTGATATGTGAAACTGTTCTGCGTAGAGCGCTAAAACTTAACTGTAAATGCTCCAAACCAACATCCTGTCCATCACAGTGTCTGTTTGTTCCTTTTGGTTTTCTGTTTGCTCTGTAATTCTACACCTCGTTTGCATAATACCCAACAGCTGGCGAATGGATAGGGCAGCTACACCTGTCTGTCCACCTTAATGTGTGTGTGCGTGGGCGTGTGTGTGTGTGTGTACACAAGTCAGTGCTTTGCTTCTGCCCACCTGTTCAAATGTTCCTCTTGTGTTTGTCAACTGAAACAATGATTATGTACCCAGGATACCGCAGATTATTTGAATTTGGCTCACCATGCAAATATGGATTTGTTTGGTCTCTCTTTGGGTTGGAAGTTGGGCTTCAAGAGTAAAAATCAATAAATGCAATACTGCTGTTTATAGATTGTGGCATTTGGTATCTTTTAAAGTAGTGATGGTAGAAACTGGTTATATTTAAATGACATACTTTGATTAGTTTCCCATCAAGCCGTCCGTATCCTAAATGACTGTACTTTGACCTCTTGTTTTATATTTTAAACAAGCACAGTCAGGTTGCTGGTTCAAGTAATTCCACGTTTCTGAAATGTAAAGTTTTCAGAAACTGCTTAAGTTTTCCGACATGAAGAAAGTGAATAAAGCTTTCTCTGTTTGAAGCATGAAGCAGCAAAATGCAGCTCCGCCCCTTCTGACCACTTCTGTTTCTTACAACAAGACAGAAATATTTCTGGTGGGGAAAAACTCAGAGAGTCATGATGTGGATACTTTATATTAAGATAACAATGGTTTGAAACTGCTGCTGGCGAACATCTATTTGCTAATCTAAAATCAGCTTGTTATGCTACTGTTACTGTATAAAGAGCAGAACGGTGAAAAGGTTTCATATTCTCATAAATAAGAATGTCATAGCTGCCTTTTCTGCGTATTTATTTACCTCTTTGTATCATTATATTGCTGTTGTTTTTAAAACAGCACAAATAACTGTTCATTTTGTACCTTTGTCTTTTTCTACGCAAACAGAAACCCATAAACAAACAATTTTCTACCCGTCTACTAAAACAATTGTGTGCGTGTCATTTTCTTAGCATTTTCATAAACGATGCAAATAAATCGGACATTTCATATCCATCCACTCTACTCTCCAGCTTTCATTGGACGAAAAACAGGATACACCCTGAACACCAGTCCATCCTAGGGGCAATCTCATTTAATTTAATTTAATTAGGTGCATATTATAAGTGCATATTTTCATCAATAGTGATTCTGATTCCCATTTAGACCAACTGACTCATGAAATATGACAGATTTTGACTCCTAATCAATTTAAAAGAAGTGTAAGTGGCGTCCTGGTGGTAAACACTGTTACTTGGATGCGTATAACTAAATTTCCTTGTAGCAGATTGAAAATTACTATAACATGTCAAAATGGAAATTGAAAAACGCACAAGGTGGGTAGGAGTTGATGCATGGCTGGTATGAAATCAGTTGAATTACATGAGGTAAAAAAAAAGCTGAAATGAATTTCCAGTTTAAAACACTCTTCTACTGTGTTCATTAATGCCTCTTAGTGAGCTGACTAGCATTAAATGTGTGTTGGCTGCTTCTAACCTGTGCCATTAATAACTATGGACAAGTTAAAACAAATGAAAAGGAAGGAGGAAGTGTGGTTCTGGCAATAGAGGAAGTTTGGTAAAGGTCATGCTCTGTACTAAGAAAAAAGTGTAAGTTATAACAAATCTGTTTTTATTTTTGGCTCGTTGGAAAGTGAAGATAATATCTTATTTTAAATTACCAGCTAGTTGACTTACCGCTGTAGTTAAGTCAACTAGATGTCATTGTTCAGACTAAGAAACATTTTTGCATGCTGCTAGAGAAATTGAAATTGAAGAACTAGGACTGATGTGAAACTCAAAAGTCTTTTTGTTTGACAAGAGATTTTTGGTGAGCATCCAAGTAGATGTGCAATTTATTGAGCAGTTTATGTATGACTTTGCTCTCCTTTGTGGGGTTTTATTTATCAGTAAAATTTGTTTGAAAAATAAAATCTGTTTTATAAAATGAACCTTTGTCAACACACACACACGCACTACAAGAAGGCCTTCAGTATCAGAAGAAGACAGACAGAAAATGGTTCTGACTGCTTGCCAGTTAATCTGTTACCTCCATCTCACTGGAGGCTGGCCGCTTTCTGTTTGCTGTGTTTGATTTTTCAGTTTGTTGACATTGTTTCTCTTGCTTTTGTTCTCTCCAGCTGGACGGGGACACCATGTTCCTGGGTATGCCAGAGGCAGGCCTCGACTTCACCTCCACCAATCAGGTTAGTTGGCTTCTGTGACGCTGCGTGTGGCTGTTTCGAAGCATGACCCCCGGAAGGTGTGCGCTCCAAAAAGCGTCTGGCTTTCCTGAGTTACTGGTGGAAATTTTTTAAACAACCCCCAGCAGGTCTGGATTCAGGAGGGGCCGCCGGGTTAGACCGGGTTTTTGCCACACACGTTGATCGTACGCGTGCATATTACAACGGATTGGTGGTTGGATACACATGAAACCTTTTCTGCATCAAACTGGTTTTTCTTAAACAATTTTTATGTAATTTCTCTCTCTCTCTCTCTCTTTTTTTTTAATCTGTAGAAAAGAAATGACCCAAAATGTTGCAGTAACTGTTTCAGGCCTGCATCACAACCCAAAACTGGATTTCCTGAGCTTCCAGCAGCAATGCCCCTTAAAGTCAGAACTCGACTAGGATTGTCGGCAGTCGTAAAAGTTGCAAATATGAAGTGTTTATAACCACTTCTGACAGCAGCACAAACAGAACTGGGCATCCTCTCTGACTGTTTTTCCCTTCAGTTTCTGAATTTAGAAAAAGGTAATAATTACATTATTGGCTCGCATTGCCTCCAGTAATTAGCACCACATCGATTAGAAAGTCCCACTGGTTTCCCTAACTTGGAACCAGAAAGCACTGAAGTGAGATGTGACATTATCCCCAGCGCTGATGAAACCAAACGTATCACATTATGATTTTCTAATATTTGTGTATTGGTCGACTGTTAAAACAACAAAATAAAACAGTATAAAATACTGTTTCCATAAAAAAATCTATCCAATTAAAAAGAATTGCAGCCTTATACAGACCATCAGATCTAGAGTATTTGTGCTTATATGATGAAATATTTTTGATATAATTTGTAGTTGAAGCAGAGGTGATCTGAGGTTTGAAACTGAAATTAAATATGCATCCTATGAGCAGATGCATGGCTTAAGAAATCGTAGCTTTATTCTTTAAACTGTATTAATCCCCACATTTGTAGCAGGTTTGCACAAAATGAATGCTTAATGATTTTGTAATATTTTATTAAAAGCATGTACTTGGTTTACTTCTCTTTCCCTAATCACATCAGAGAATTATGGAAGAACCAACAATTTGTAAATCTGTTTTTCCGCTTCGGTTTGTGCAGAATGGAAAAAAAGTCATGGAAATTTTCAAGTCTCAGAATCCAGCCTCAGTTGGAGAGACAAAGAATCCCCTGCAGGTATTCTCTCTGAATCAATTAGTCTTTATTCTTCGGACTCTTTTCACACACAACAAGGGCAATGCCGGACGATTTGCATAAGATAAAAACAGGAGGCAACAAAAACCAAACGACAACAAAAACAAAACACTAATGAGGTAAACAACACTAATTTCTTAAAAGAATATGTTTTAAAATCCTTCTAGCAAGAAGAAGGAAAGAAAGCGAAGGAAAGAATCAATACCAGGTCTTTTTCAAACTGGAAAAAAAAACTACAGATATTAACGTAAGATAAAGTTCCGCAGGCGAGGGCTGTAATATGAAAATGACGCCTCACCACATGTTTTTGTTCCCACTTTTTATTTAAGTAGAACATCTCAGCGATCAAGACATAAAAACAGGAATCTGATGTGAGCTCAGTTTCTGTCCTCTGTCATCATTTCATGCTGTTAAATTTTAAAGTATTTGTAGAGGAGCTGCATTCCTCCTTGGAACAATCACACACGTCCTGATTACTGACGCTCTCCGCTTTACAGAAGAGTGTGCAGGTTGAACCTGTTTAAAAAAGAAAAACGTCAACAGCCTTTGTGTAAATATTCATAATCAGATTAATCCACATCTTGACGCAGATTAATCTGCGGTGTAGTTTTGTTTCTTGAGGAACCTTTGATGAGGCGTCCTTTCTCCTTAGAGTTCCCCTTCTAGCTATTTTCGGTCTTATTTCCAGTTACAATAAACAAACTTCCTCCCCATTCTGCGGTATGAATCAATATCACTTACTCTACCCGGGCAGAGGCACCTGAAGCAAAGCGGTGTGCTTCGATTTCTAACCTCTCTTGTTTCTTTCACTGAGAGCGAGCCGCTGCGCTGCCGTGTGACTGCCGAGCAACACCACGGGCATATCGACTGAGAAATGGCTAAAATGTAGACTTTTAAAAGATGCTTCATATCTTTGTTCAGTTCGCTGTTAGATATCTCTAAAACCCTGAGAAAGGACTCATACACAGACCTCTGTGGATGTGTCAGAGAAATAGATAAAAGTACTCGTACACGAGGAGTGATGTCTTTAAGTTTGGATATTACTGAATCACTGAAGCGGTTCATCAGTGTGTTCTGAGCCGTAGGTTCTGCTGATTGACCAACCACGCAGTTTTGAAATAGCTCAGTTTTGTGCTGCACCTCTGCACCCGCAAAGAACCAGCAGGATCAGGGCGAATTTGAACGGGTGGTGCACAATCTAGATTTGGTTGAATGCAGCACGCAGCACATGGCAAGACTAGTATTTTTAAAAGCGGAGTTAAAAATAAAGTCTGTTTCCACATGAAAGAAACGTTATCTGTATCGTGTGTCGAGAAACCACAATCTGACGTCGCTACAGTACGCCACAAAAGTTAAAAATGATCACCTTGGCTGAGGCTTATATAAGTATTTGATTATTAAGGGTAAACACTTAAATACCAAAAAGAATTCAAACAAACTATATGCCCATTTGAATTTATGAACGTGTGTGCACATCTCTCTACCTTACGAGTGAGATTCTCTATCAAAAGCTTGTTTTTCTTTTCTCTCGTATCTTACAAAACAAATTGCTTTTGAGAGTAAATCAGTGCAAAAAAGTCACTTTCAGAAACTCTGTAAACAAAATTACATGACAAACTAATCTGAAAATTAATTGAATAATAAATTACGCTAGTAACAGTAGCTGGTGCTGCTATAAGCCCCACTGTCAGATATATTGTGAAATTTATGATAATGAACTGCTCAAAGAAGATGGATGGAAATTTCCATTAGAAAAACGCAGCCTTCATGGCATAAAGCCACAGCAGCATCCACATTTTGCTGCACTCTGTGTAATAAGAAAAGAAAAACCCTGAATAAAATAATCTACTGTTGCAGCACGTATACTTACCTTTGATAACCAGAGGTTGTTTCATACATTGGCCCTTCTAACAGGTCTAAATTAAATGTGGCAAAGGAATTTTTAATTTATACTCTGAACATTCAAACTTCATATAAGATTCAATAAGAAAAATTTTTTTAGCCACTTTTCAAAATGGGAAAGACAAGAACACATGCCATTCACATTTCCAGATGTGTTTTGGTCTTCAGTTCAATTCAAGAATATATTACTAAACATTGTTGTCACTCATGTCGGCCTCTGACTGAACTTTGACTGAAGACGCTGTTACTATCTGACATGTTCTGTTGGTCAGCACTGCTATTCCACCTCATTTGCTTTTGTCGCTTCTCTTTAAAGCTGGGCAGACAGACTTTGTTCTCGTTTATATATGAACTAGCGACAGATGATATGGACTTAGAACTTTATTGCAATATTTTTTATGGTACTATTGTGATAAAAATTAAAATGACGATTGAAATGAAAAAAAAAAAACTACTTATTATGACCTTTTTAGGTAACTAAATGGCACAACATTCATAGCACCACAAACAGAAATATTGTTAAAACATTCCCATTTGAAATGGACTTGAAATAATAAAACTATAATTTCAGATGACGCTGTCAGTTTTGTGTTGTTTTTTTTTTTTTTTTACGTTATTGATTGAAATTTATAAATACTACGATAAGTCAAAATTCTTGTCAAGATTTCATGATAAATGATAAACGGTGCAATGAATGCCCAACCTAACATGAACTTCCTCCTCCTCTCCCTGCGTCCACAACTCCTTCCTTTCAACTCCTGTGTGATTTGGGGTTGTAGTTCAGATATTATTTGAGTCTGTGAGACGTTACCATGGTTTCGCATCATAACAACCATCTGAAAGGAAAAAAGGAAGAGTAAAAATTTCTCTAGACACACAACTTCCTAAAACTAGAATCTAAATGATCTCTTTATTTCTCTTAAAAAAATTTTTAGAGGTAGTAAATTGTCTGCAAGATGGCAGCTGCTCACTCATAATAACAATAATACTGCAACGATTTAAAACAATTGTAGCAACGCCAAGCACATGTGGATGAGGACTCGTGTTTATCTTGCATTCATCAGGCGCAGTCAGTGAAATCCCTCAGTTCAAGACCTGCTGCAGATTTCCTCATTATGAGATGATGCTACTGCGACCCAACATGGAAATTTTAAGGTTTTTTACACGTCTTTACCAGGAGTGGCAATAAGTGCGCAGGCCGTTGTATGCTGCTGTTGTCGCAGTTGTTGTGGGTTGACAGACACAGAAAAGCTCAGCTGCCGTTAGATTACTTGGCAACAGCCCTGAGCTGCGCTGTGCAGCGAGTCGTTTTCAGACGGCTGCGAATGTAACCTGCGCTCACATTCCAGCTTCCAGCGGCCAAACATCAGAGCTCATACGACGTTTGTTTGTTAGCGCAGAATTACCTCACCGCTGAGGAAAAGCCCATATTAATAAGCCCCGCCACTACATTATTCATAGAGAAGCATATAGAGAATATTGTGCGGCACAGAACCGAATGATTTGATGTTTTATTCATAGTGTTGTTCTGTAAGAAGATGGGGAGCAGTGAGGGGAATGAGAATTTATGGCTTTATTACTGAAGTACCGTTTCTTCCATAAAGTCAGAGGTTGTTACGAAGAATGAGCTCGATTTGAGTCCGGCCTGAGCCCAGTGTTTGTCATTTTATTACCCGTTAATGCAGCAAGGAGAGATGTAACTGTGTCAGAGCTGAAATACAAGAGGCTGCAGACAGAAAGAGGACAGCCACGGTTAAAAAAGAAAAACAGAGAGGGGAACAATCAGTTAATTTAGTCAAGTTTCATCCCTTTATTACAATGTGAGAGTCATAATTTAGTTAAGTCTTACCATATCATGTGTGTTTTTAGATTACTATTATTTTTTAAAGTACTGAAGATGCAGAGAATTCTGTAAAAACATAGCAAAATCTAAATATTGTCGTCCTGCAACATTTGCTGCTTTGAAACCATTGCTTCACTGCACTGATTTTAAACCTACATGTTGTGCAGTGAAGTTTAAGTTAAAATTATTAAACTGAATCTTCATTTGTACTTACAGGATACTAAAATAGAGCATACGTTTTAAACATTTAGCTTTGGTCCTTCTCTGTTAACCATTTAGGAAGTTTTTTCTGCGAGTTTGACCCCGCTGAAGTAACATGTTACTGTGTAGGTAAAGTGAGGTGTAGAAAGGGGTGAGAAACAGGATCTGTAAATGACTTGCTGCACGTGTGCAGGGGGGTTTCTGTGGTTTCTAACACAGATGCTAATCGTGAACCTTTTCAAAGGAAAAAAGATGTTCAGTCACCTTGACCTTTATATCTTAGTCATTGTGCACATCATTAAGGCCCAATTTCATATTTTCCACCATTTTCTCCATTTCGATGCTGAGCTACTAACGGATAATGTGTCAGTATTAAAATCAGGTTTCCTAAAAGTGGATGCCTCTAAAACGGAAAAACCGAAACTTAACTCTGATTGAACTGAAGTGCCTTTTTGCTTAAATCTGCTTTGCAAATGAAACTTCACTTGGTTATAAGCGAAGATTAAAATCAGGCATCGTAACTTATAGATTTCCAGTTCAGCTTTTTTTTTTAAAAAAAGCATCTGTTTGCAATTTTGTAAAAATCAAATGCCAGGTCTGTTGGAACGAACTTTACTGACTGTATGTCATTTAGAGAGCATTAATCAGCCAAAGACTAATCAATATAGAGCCTTTTTCACATTTTATTATGTTACAGCCACTGACATCAATGTCTTTTAATGGCATTTCATCTTAGAAATCAACACAAAGTGATGCATAATTGTGAAATGAAAAGAAAATGATGTATAGCTTTCTGATTCTTAATTGGATACTGGTCTGGAATTTGACTAGGCCACTTCTGCTCGAGTCTCATGTCTTTTGCAGCCCCTAATATATTTCCTCCCATATTCCTGTCCCTCCTACAGACACACAATCCCCGCAGTATCATGCTGCCACCACATGTAACGATGTCCAGTGAGACCTTCACAGAACAGCGGGATTTGTACGAGATTAAATGAGATTAAATTACACAAAGGTGGACTCTGTTAACTGACAAAGTGACTTCTGAAGGCAGTTGAATATAAATATGTTAAATTTCTGTAAAATAAAATTAAGTTTGTAGTTGTAAAGAGACCAAATCTAAATAAGTTTAGGGGCACGAATGTTTAGAATGGCAGATTATGTCTCATTTTAAAACTAAGCTGTAGACAGATCAGATACGTTCACTCATTTGATTGCATCAAATAGGAAATCTTCAACAGCATCAAAGGAAGTGATGTGCAGTACTATGATTGTGAAAAAGCACAGAGATCACAACACACTCTCCTTCATGACAGCCTGAGTGATTGGTTTGTTGCGGTCTTGTTTCTGTTTTCTCTTTCTGTAGCTGTATGTAATATTATTCAGGGATTAGCTATGTAGGGAACGCTTGTTTACATCCTCTGAATGAGACTCAGAGCTGCTAGTGCAGATTTAAAGCCGATATTATCCATCTTTTAATAGGAGAGCGTGTGTGTCTCGGTGTGTGTGTGCGCGCTTTGCATGCGAAATGTGTCTCTTTACTCCTCTTCATGATCTTTGTGTTTGACCCCTGGTCTCTCCCCTGACCCTGGGCCCTCTTGGGTCTTTGTTTGTCTTTGTGATTCTTCCTACAGTTTCGTGTGCCGCAGCCCCCTCACCCGATCGGCAAGGCGACGCCGCCGAACCCGGCATCGCAGCAGTGGAGGAGGGACCTGCACATGGCTGACAGCCACCGTCTGCCCTGGGTGAATGCCCACACACACACACACGCACACACCCGGACATGAAAACACAGACACAGCTCTGAACCTGCAGATTTAATCAAACTGCGATCATTTTGGGGACATAAAAAGTTAAAGCAGCACAAGTTTAGGACTTCATGGAAGACTGATGTCATCACCAGCATTACGTCTGCAAAATCTGGCGCGCGATCCTGTTTCTGAAGGTGTTGTAGTTGGAGTTTAGTCATGAAAATACTGCGAAAATCCAGATATATTCTTTTTTTTTTATGTTTTATATCATGTCAAAACCTACGCCATCCACAATGCGGCTGCACAGGAAATCAGGCAGACTTTCAAGAAACTTTCCTCTCACCTACTTTTTTTCAGTGCCAGTCACAGTTAACTTTTATCTGGCTCCAACTTGGGTAAAGTTTTAGATTTTATGTAGGCGTCTCTTTGAAGACAAAAGCCTTTTACACAGTCTAGACTGAGCAGTAAGCTTTGTTGTACCTTGAATTTCATCCTGTGCTATCTCCCTGCTGAATAGCAAAGATTTAAATTTCAATCTAAAAATGGAAGGCTAAGAAATGCAGTAAATAAAATATTTTGCAGCCATCAGTTCAATATTATTTCTGCGTAGATATATTTATCCTCTCGAGTTGGAGCTTTGCTGCATTAATGACTGCAGCTTAGCAGGAAGAGAGCCGTCAGGGTTAAGAGAGAGAGAAAAAAAGTTCCACTTTAACATTGTTTGCCTGCAGGTGACAGAAGTGTTAAAGTGGTAACATTTTGTACTTTGCCTTCAGGAGACAAAAGTGACAGACTGATTTCGTAAAGCTGTGCAGTTCACATACTGTGTCTGCTGTTGTTTTCCATGTTACGAAGCTGTGCTTTTTCATAGCTCAAATCTTACACTCAGCGGCACAAACTCAGACACTCGTCCCGGTGTTCAATTAGAGATGCAAACAGAGTTGTTGGAGCCCCCGCTAAAGTAGGTGTGGTAATATTTCACACTGAACATGTGAGAAAAATGAATTTTTAAAAAAATGTTATAACTTTTAAGCAACATTTATTACTTAACCGTTTCATGCATGAATTATGATCCTTTGTGTCAGGATTATTTTCCAAATGTTTTTGATTTTCTTAAGGCATAAAAAAAAAAGGTAGGAAAAAAAAATGTTGTAAAAAAAATATGAATGTTTTTTAGGTGATCAATTGTAATTTTCTCCAAATACAACGTTGTTACTTGAAAAATGCATCAGTAGTATTGTTCTTTAGGGGTTATCTGATGTCACAATACTTTTTACCTGCAAGAGTCGTCTACAGTAGAAGGAGGGACAGGGTCGGTTGTCATGTTTTTTTTTTTTGTTTTTTTTTGTCTGTTGGCCATATTGGATTTAACAAAAATAATTCCTTGCATTTGCATCTGATGGCCAGTAGTTGATGGTCTATTTTATGATGCACTAGTATCCATTTCACTGGTCTGTGTGCATTTATAACATAAAAATCCACAAGAAGGACAAGAAAATGGCTTTTAGATAGCTGTCCACTGTAGTGGCCACTATGCATGGAAGGGTTAAATAAGCAGTGGTAGAATCGTTTTTACCCTTCCTGTTAGCTTTGTACAACCACCTTCCCCACCACTGGATTATCTAAGCCATTTTACAAAGTCGGACCATGAAGTGAGAGGGATCTTTGAGTGTTGCTCTTTTCACAATCTTTTGGGCCTTTTTTCACTTTTCTCTTCATCTCACCCCACGGATTCCCCACCTAATATAAGTCTGTGAGAGGTAATTATCATTGAAGAAGGTGGATTTTGTGCCTGGCAAACTATTTCTGTTCTCATTTGACCATATGTTTTGGACCATTATGCTGCCCATTTGACAACCCGTTTTCAGTTTTCTGGCAGAAGTCTCCAGGTTTTTATTGAAAACGTTCTCGTACTGTTAAGAGTTGACGATGCCATGCATTCTGATGAGGTTTCTTTGAAATGGGAGCAATAGGTGTCTGCTGCACCACTTTGGTTTCATAAGCCTCATCTGTAAAGAAGTCGTATCTGACTCAACACGTACAGCTACAGTGCTGGTCTGATTGAAAATGGGGCTGAAATGATATGCTAACGTTAGCATGTTCTCTTCATTTTAGTATGACTCGTTGATAATTCGATTCTGTCATTCGATTCATATTTTCTCACAGGAAAAGTATTTATGCTGCTTCATAAATTTAGTGTTTGCCTTTGAATGTTGTAATCGTTAACGAGTAGTGTTCCAGCTCCTCTTTGCGCAGCTCTAACACACAAAGGGAAGCAGCCAATACGATCTCCCTCTCTGACTGGGACTATCAAGGTGTAACACACTTAAATAATGTGGGTAAAACTCATTATTATGCACCTGTAGATAGGTTCTGAATTAAAAATGTGTCTAGCGCTGCGCTGCATGTGGGCCATGTAAAATAAAATTACAGACAAGCACACCAACAACTTCATAGTTAAATTTATTCATCGACTCTGAACATTTTTCAAAACGCTCTGATCTGATACTTTGGATCTGATCCCCCCAAAAAATACAGTTTTATCATTTGATTCATTAGTTTGGTTTCACAACCGATTATCCTTCTCCTCTTTCGCCACCCAGCATGCTCAGTTATGCCTCTGCAAAACTGAGTCTTTGTTTACTCTCTGATGAAATGAGAAAAAACATTTGAGATTCTCTCAGAATTGATCGATGTGGATGTGCATTAGTGAAACTGTTGTAGCTGAACTCCTGCAAGAGCATCCTCCAGTTTCTGGATGGATGGATTACTGTTTACTATTGTGCTCTATGAAAATGATAAAACCGTATTCAGCTAAGGCTTTCATTTAAATCCCTTCACACATTTATACTTAAAGAAAAAATTTTATATTTTGTTGGGAGTTCAGAAATTTGTTCTAAAACGTTTAAAATACAAGCAACCATCTCTTCTTTTGAAACACACATAAATTATGTTAATGCATTTGAAATTACAGTATTAAGAAACACTATAATTTCCATTTTAAGCAGTTCTGATCAAGCATAATTTAATGACCAGCAGTTGCACGCATTTAAGCGATGACTCATATTCCCTCTGCAGATACATGTAAATCACCCTCTTTGTCTCAAAGCCGGCATGTCTGATTACTCATATCTATATGTGCTTTCCCATATTGCGCCGAGTGAACACGGAGGTGTGAGAAGTTCAGTTTTAATGCAAACACAACATGTGTGAAAGGACTTAATCCCGACTACATTAGTCTTTCTAGAGGCTCCTGGTGCACAAGTAAAGGCTTTTGTGCCGATTTGAATGGAAGAGCGGAGTGAGAGCGAGGAAGAGGAGTAATTTATGCAGAAGTTGAAGAAATGATAGAAGGAGAGGGAGGGCGAGCAAGAGGCAGACAGAAAACAGACAGCCAGTATAATTTATGTAGAGCTCAGTCAGGGGTCTGTATGAAAGATTTACTTGTTCGTAGATCAGGATGGTCTTTAGGTCTATTGTTGACTTCCAGGCTTAGAATCCCATTTGGCTGATTACCTGATTTCAGAAGCAAAGTGAAACATTAAATAGGGACATCAAAGCCAACACTTCCCTGCAATATATAATTGTAACATATTTAGACCCATTTAAAGACGTTGAATAGAAATATATACTGTGCTTCAATTTAGACCCTCTGCTCCACATTTATGGACCCATTTGTTAGATAAAATCAATGAACTTTTCATTGCATAAACATTCTTTCATACTAGAAATGAAAACAGACTTTTAAATTTGGTGTATTTATTCAGTGAGTAATAAAACTGCACATTAATAATTATTTTGCTCAAGATCATTGTCACATCTACACTACTATCCCTGATTTATAGTGTGGTTTTTCTATGTGATAGATTTTTACAAAGTAGTCATTGTGAAGCAAAATAAGTTGTGTCTTTTTTTCATGTTTTCAGAAATGGATCTGAACTTTGTGGGGTCTTAGACTATAATTTAAGCCTTAGAAGTTTTTTTTTTTAGAGAAAACAAGAGAAGGAAATAAAGGAAAAGAGACCATTAAACAGAGAAGCAGGTAACAACATTTTTACACTTTGCACTGATTGCAGCAAAATGTGGCGGTTACTCTTTTTTTAATATAATAATGGCACATTAAGCGATCAACGATTGCAAACCAGTGTTTGTATTCATCTTAATAAATATGATCATGTTTCATATCAGACATATTTAAATCTCTGAACGTTTGGTCGTATTGTCGCATATTCAGACCCAGATGTAATTAGATTATTACATATTATGAAATTATTACATAATGTGGCATTGCAGGGTTGCAAAAAATTTGAGACTAAGGCTGAGGTTTATCTTCCACTCCATCAGTCACCCTAAATATACAACTAAGGGTTAAATGCAATGTCTAAAATTAAGACATGTTCATGTGTAAGAGTGGAACAGTCAAAGTTCAACTGAGAATCAGTGGAAAAACTGAAAATGTAAAGCTGGAAAGGCAGACATCTAACTTCCCAGCAGCTAGATGTCTGTAGGCGGGGCTCGAAGGCGTTGAATCAGGGGATCTTGATACTGATGCATGCCGCACTTTTCAGATTTTTCACTTTTTTTTTTTTTTTTTTTTTTTGCTAACTAAAAGAATCTAGTTTTAACTTCCTTGCACTTTGCAACTGTAATGTGTAAGGATTTTAATTTACGATACCCGACAAACACTGAAGTTTGGCTGCTACTTGAAAAGAAATGGAAAAGTTCAAGTTTTGCACTTTTGTCGACCTCCGCGCTCTACGTCCTCCTGTTTTGCTCATTTCTGAGAAGATCTTTAGCTCAGCAGCTGTGAATTATGAACTGTTCACGCGCGCACGTCATTCAATCCCTAACTCATCAGCCAGCTCACAAGTCATACAAATTACAACCGAGCGCTGCATGTGGGGTTTGACACGGAGCGGCAAAGAGTCGGGGAGATGGAAAGAGTGAGACATGAAAGAGAAACTGAGGATGAGATTAGAAGAGGGGTTGAAGTAGGAGGATGGTGAGGGATGAGGGGCAAAAAGAAAGCGAGATGGAGAGACTGGTGTGGCCAGCCAAGCAGAAAAGGCTGTCAGTCTCTATAAACCATCTCCTCTGTCAGATTAGTATGAGAAGGCTTCTCTTTCTCTTTTCTTTACTGTGTGTTTCTTCCCTCTCCTCTTGCATGATTCTCTCACTCCATTTCCTTCTTCATGTCTCTCTCTCTCTAAATCGCATACACGACCGTTCTTGCTCTTCTTTCTGCTTGTCACATTATCTCTGATGTTTCTTTTATAAACACGGGCCCGCCCGTTCTTCTCTTCTCTTTTTCTTCTCCTGTTCAAAACTGGTCGGTGCGTATAAATAACCGAATTTCTCTGCAGCGCAGTAAGAATCATTTTTTATTTTTTTCAAGACGGGATATGTCATTAGAAGTGATTAGTGATGATTAGCGTGTGAACGGAGCTCAGGCTGAAGAGGAGTGACTAGATGAAAGAGCGCAGAGTAGTTCAGGCTGAATTCAAACTCCCGGAGGTAATTATAATGGGCAGTTTTTACAATCTCTCTTATCCATTATCTCTGACAGTAATGTTTCATGACACTTCAGTCTCTTATGGTCCTCTATGTGATTCCCATTGATTTTTCTCCCAAGTTGTCACTCTGCTGAAGGCAACATCGCCCATCCAGCCAAGCTCTGTGTTAGACTTTTTGTCCCAGATCGGTGAAGATTCACGTCAAACAAAAGGCTGAGTTACGCGTCACTCTGACTGTACGTGTCTTTTTTTTTTTTTCCCCTCAATAGTCCTATTCGATGAACGGCTTCGGTGACGAGGATTTCAACATCCCACCCATCACTCCGCCGACTCTGCCAGACCACATGCTGCCCCCTCACCTTCCTCACGATGCGTCCCCCAGACCGTACCAGCCCATGGAGCCGCCACCCAGCTCTGCTGCAGGACACTACCAGCTGCCGGGCGCCGACCTGCCTGGCATGCCCGTCGGTCAGGATGGAGCCGCCGGGCTCAGCCAAGATGGCGAGACGTTCAGCCCGGACGGCGGGCCTATGACCAGCACGCTTTCTGTGGTGAGTAGAACCTCATCCACACACAGAGTTTTACTCTGTTGATGAGCGACATGGAAACTAATCAGGACATATTTTGGATTTGCTTACAGTAGCAATAAAAATGATGGAGAAAAAGATTAAAAGCACAACGGTATAAAAAATAGGACACCCTACCTGTGTGTTTTTCTAACATGATTGGACGTAGAGTCAAGTTCAATAAATTAGAGTATTTGTTTCTTTAACTCAGTTCAGTAAGTCCAGTGACTCTGATGATTATCTGCTTGCATCTTTTGGAAAAATGACATTTAAGATTATAATATTGCATCACACTAATAAAAAAAAACTGTCTTGATACAGAAATGTGGGCTTATTGAAAGAAAATGTTATTTTCAAAAGGTACTCATTGGATCATATTTTAATCTGTTGAATACATATTTATAAATATGTGGTGACACAAATCCAGTAGCATCAACAGTCATGCAATAAATAGTAAAAACACTAAAATTAAAGTAAAATGCACGCATATGCATTCCTGTGTATGACTGCATACATAAAAGCAGTTTTGACAAAACAAAAAAATTCAAGTAATATATCGTGTTTTCCGAACTCTCAGTCACTCTGGAGTGAAACCTGCGCCAGTCACAACAATCTCTAATATATCTTCAGATATTTTATTGCTTCTATCAGTTGTTATAAAACGTTGTAATTTGTGGTGAGGAATAAATTAGGTTACCCTACATTTATTCGCACGTAAAATGGTAAAAATAACACCGATTACATCAGCTGCACATACTGAAAACATTGTTACTCAGCGTTTTGAAGGATGTTTGCCGCTCAGTCATGCAGTTTGGTTTTCTCCTGATGGTTGCAGTGGGAGGGAACAGGAGAGCAACTCCTGAATAATAAACAGTATTTGCATTCACTTTGTGAGCAATGTAGCAGAGCTGAACTAAATGGTCTTAAAAAGACAAACAAACAATTGTTTAATGCTCAAGTGTGTGATAAATAAAAGATCATTTTCTTCTGAGTAAACCTTTAGTTTAAAGCCAATCACATCTAAAATAGACGAGACTTCTCTGCTCAACCTTGAAAAACATTATCTCTAAAAGCAAATTATGAAAATAGGTGTATTTTCTATTTTGCTTGTTTTGTTTTTTTAGAATAAAGACATATTTTTTTAATTCTTCTGCAGGTGGTTTCCTAATTGGCTGCATAAATTATATCCTGTATGTTTCTAGGACGTCTAACGAAGCGAAGACAAACCTCAGATGTAGGTTTTTGTGTTAATAAGGTACAGGTTGTTTTTCTTTTTAAAATGAAAAGTTCAAATGTTTTTGTTGCCGTTGAGAAAAATCCATGACCTCTCAACTGACCAGATTTGGATCAATTGTTGTATTATTTATGTATTTCAGAGGAGAATCTCTTCCTTTTATCCAAAGTCTGGCACTGTGATCATCTGTTTCTTCCACTCATGCTGAGAACCAGCAGTAAAATCCAACACAGAAGTTTGAGATTGTGACCTTGTTTCTCTTATTTTTCTCTGGAACAATTTCAATCTGTGAACGACTCAGACTGGCCACCTGCTGCTCAGCTAACACGCTTTAACACACAACAGACGCATTAGAGACGGCATTCGCTCTGTGTTGTGGTCAAACGTCCTTTGACTCCACTCATTAAAAGCTCAATGAGAATCCCAGCGAGTCGTCAGATTTAAGCCGGCGGCCTCCGGCGATGTTAAACTGTATTCTTTTTACCGTTTCTTTTTAAATTCAGCGTAGCAGCATGCAGCCTGGGGGGAGCGCTGTTCTGTTTGAAAGACGATGACAGCATCCGCTCCATCTGACATTTGCTTCGTATTTTAAGTCTTCGTTTCACGGTAAAGTGAAAATCTTGCTTTTAGTGGTGACATTCAGGCTGTGACAGTCTTTGTCATACAGTAAAGAAATGAAAGCTACACCCGAGACTTCTCTGTCATTGAAACTCTGCTCAGCTCGGAGTCGCAGGTTTACAAAGTCAGTAATAAAGATTGCTCCTGTTTTTATGAAGAATGAAACTTCTCACCTCCCACTCGTGATCTTTCAGTTCTTGACTGTTTCCTTGATCTCTATATTGAATGTGGCAGCTGCAATATTGGGACTCGGCTTGAAAAACACAAGAAGTTGGCGTTAGAGCGGCTGCGAAACACAAAAACAGTTTTTAAAATGACATTTTAGACATTTCTGCTGTTTGGATTTCATCAGCTCGTCTTGCAGTGGAGTTGATTATGTGCGAGGAAGGTCTTATTTTACATTCTCAGTCCTACTTTCTCTCTGTCTGCTTCGGTCTCTAGACCCCACTGTTATATTTTCATACATTTACTGCCAGCCCATGAATTATTGTTGCCTAGCAGCCATGCCGAACACAGCCTAATCGGTGTGGGTAGAAAGAGTAAAATCAAAGAGTGCGTGTGTGTGTGTTATTCCTACAGGAGCAAGAGTATTCAGTTGTAGTTAATACAGAAATGTAGACTTCACTTGTTTTTACTATTTTGCCGCTGCTGAAATGATTTCTTCACATCTTTCTGTAGTTTTGTCCTGGCGAGTTTGATGTAATAAATCCCAGTTTATAGCTTTAGACTCGGATATTTTCCTAAATCACAAAAGAAAACCCTTTTAGGTCATATGCAGCTTCATTATTTCTTCATCTGCTTGGGAAAAAATGATTAAATGGAAATATAAATGTGCAAGTTAAAAAAATATAACCCAAATAAACGAAAAAAGATAATCTCTCTGAGGAAAATAAAAAAAAAACTAATAATAATAATTTACCTTCTCTTTTTTTTCCAAGGCCTTTTTTGCTTTTTAAACAGTATTTGAAATTGACAAAAAGTAATTTTTAGGGGCTTGCAACTAAAGTATTTCCATATATTGTGAGCCAGAGTTATGATCTAAATCTCTTGGTGAATACATTTTCTGTATATATACGTCTAGATCAAAGTTTTATTAGTTGAGCCCCTAAATAATAAAGTAATTCAACAAGGATTTCCACATAATAATGGTTTATTGCCTCGCTGAAGCATTAAACATTAATCCTCTGATACTGACTGTATGTCACTAGGCCTGTCATGACGGCAAATTTTGCTGGCCGATAAATTGTCCCAGAAGTTATTGCAATAAACAATAACAAATTGAAACCATTTTATATAATAAATGCGTATAAATAGTGTACCATGTCAAAGATTGGAAAAAAAATATTTAATTTCCAAGGAATATTTACCACTGGAACTGGAAAACATTTTAAATATCCAAAATAAACTAACAAAACAACAATAATGTGCAATCCGAATTTCATTTTAAAAAAAAAAATAATCGGTCAGCTTAGACAGGGAAACCAGGCCGAAGTGGCAGGTAGTGCAAACTAACTTCATAGTGATGGCAAATGTTTGCAACGTTTCTCAAAATGCCGACTTTTCAATAATATTAAAGGGGAGCGTCTCTTTAACAATTATTGTCCAAATAAAAATTGAGCTCATTTTAATTTGTTATGTGATTAATTGATTTATTGCTTATTGTGTCAGGCTTATATGTCACCATTTTAAATGTGATTTTTAATACTTATAAAATATAGAATGTAAAATATTCTCTGACAATGTGGAGCAGCGTATAGAAAATCTGTAAAAAAAAACAACCAAATGCACATTTTATTCCTTATGTTTTCATGTTTACCTGTCATTGTTTCATTGCATTATTTTTCCTTCTCTTATTTATTTATTGATTCTATTGCAAAAGTAGATCGGAAAGTGATTTGTTTTTATTATTATTACTATTATTTTAATCACATCTTTAGCTGTTTTTTATATAAATGTGTTAATAGAAACCCCCCTTGCTACTAATTATTGTTCCACTGCTGAATGATTTGAACTGCGCATCTCGTTTCACTGAATACATTCAAGTCGTTCTATTTTTAAGTTACGTTTAAGTTTAGAATATCTGCTTCTGTTCTGGTGCGTCCGTATGTGACTAAATCTGGGCTTTTTCAGTGAAAGCAAGAACACATTCTCATATTGAAATTCTTTCTCAAACCACACATTTTGTAACTATGTGCGGCCACCGTTTGGTCCCAGAGCTTTTACCCCAACATGACTCAGTCATTACCCATCAGGGGTTCTCCCGTCACCTCCCCAACCCTCCGGTCTCCTCAAAGGGGAAATCTAGCAGGTTTTTCCATCAATTATTCCTTTAGGTCAACAGTGAGGTTAAATTCTATATTTTTTTTGCCTCCCAGGATTCATTTCACCCTGCATTTTTGTTCAAATCGATAATATTTTTAGCCACAAAAATATACTTTAGAAATTATTTTAGCCTACGACTTCAGTAAATATGAGAATACTTTGTTTTTGTTGTCAATATTTTTGACATTTCCTTTCTCAATAATTTGACCCATGTGACAAATAAATGTTTTTCTCAAAGAGGCCAAATCACAGATATTATTCTGTACTATTTCCATCAGCATTTGCAGCAGCCTAAAACCCATGTTCAAGAAATGTCACCCTGCGTTCCATCTAAATACCACAGCGGCATCGTTCAGCGGTCACTGCCAGTAACCAAGTTCAGGTAGCGTGTTCCCGAGAGGAGGCACAGCCCGCCACATCCGTTATTATTCAATGCTTATACTGAAAGGAAACTCAAAATACACGCCATCATCAATTATTTGTGATGATGAATGTTCCCACACCGAGGCTGTCGATGTTAACTTTTGTTTTCCTGAGAAGTGGACAGAGTCTCACTAGACTGACTCAAATTGAGATTGTTTGACTTCACAGAATGCTATGTAAAACTGAACTGAAGGGTGAACGGAAAACATGTTTTCAATTTGACCAGTTTGTGCTTTAAAGTATAATAAGTAAGCAGCAAAAAGGTCTGAGGAAGACCGTAATCATAGTTTATGTTTTGGTTGACCTTTATTTTACAGATTAGATGTAAAAAA
Source organism: Girardinus metallicus (assembly GCA_903067095.1). NCBI lineage: Eukaryota > Metazoa > Chordata > Actinopteri > Cyprinodontiformes > Poeciliidae > Girardinus > Girardinus metallicus. The sequence goes on from CAEGAE010084580.1 coordinate 126,005, forward strand.
CAAATGCTGTGGAGCATCAAAAATTATACAGGTTTATGAAAACTGTGGTGTCATCACCAGTCACCTTATACATTTTAGAACCATTATTCTCTACAATTACACTGGGTATAACTCTACCAACTTTGCACAGCCATGGACTGTTTTTCCCTCCATCTTTACAAGATATAAAATGTTAAAAGAGTTTTATATCCTAACCCCGCTTTTACATCTCCACAACTTCTTGCAGACCTGTCTGAGGTGTTGCTTGGTCTTCTTGATGTTTTTGTTCACAAATGGCCTCTAACAACAAAGAGGCATTCATAGAGCAGCTGCATGTATATTAAATTACACACAAGTTGATCTGATGTCGAATACGGAGAAGTTAAATAATAAAGGCGTGCGTACTTTTGCAACTAAGGGTATGAACTTTTAACAACATCTGATTTTAGCTTGCAACCTTTTGGAATCATTAAAATATTATGCTATAAAATCGCTGCATAATTAGCAGTTTACTTTTCTTATTATTTTTGATAACACTGGATGAGTTCATAACTAGAGAAATGAAATAATTTCACCCACAACAGCTGTGGAGCAGTTCACTCATCGACTTAATTGAATACTTTAGCAATAAATCCAGGATTATGTGCTGCAGCTATTAAATCAAACATTGTCATTGTTGTGCTTTTGTTTTACATCAGTGAAAACCTAACATCTATTGCTTTTAAGAGGACCATTTCCCATAAGTCCTCATTTCTTCGTGGTGACGTCAAACCTCATATATGTTTAACTCCTGTGTTGATTTTATGACACTGGTGCATTTTATCTAGCAAAACTACTGCAATGTGTATTACCCAATTATGACCTTCATCTTATTTGAAATTATTATAAAAGGTTTATTTATAGTTTTACAGGTATATAAATCAGTTCAAGCCTGTTGCTTTTTCTTTTCCCAAGATTTATTTAAGGTGCCATCCAATTTTGTTGAAACCTTTTGTTTTAAAAGCCAATAAAACATTATGCATTCATGACACAGGTGTGACAGTAAAAGTGAGAACTGGGCTGTCTGGTTACTTTACATCCCGCAGTAAACATCTTTCTGATAAATTACCTGGGCCTCGGGGGCGCGGCGAATAAACTTGTCCGTATTTGTTCAGTCTGCACCTGTGGACTCGGCGTCTCCTCCAGACACGTCGCCACTTCTGTGGAGTGTGGCAAATGGGGTTTAAAAAGCTCTATTGATGTACTTACACATGAGTGGGAAAATGGGAATTGATGTTTTAAATGACTTCTCATCCTGCCTTTACCTCAGACCTGTATTTCCTGTTGCCACGGTTACTATCAGATTTCATTATTAGTGAATCCTGGTCGGCTGCACAGACCCTGGCGAGCAGAGGCGGACTGGTTCAGAGTTACATGATGAGCATGTTATGCACCTCTGACTCTCTTTCAGCGCGGCACAGAATCTGAGATTTAGGCCAGATTTAAAAGCAAAAGGTTTGTGTGACACTTGAGGAGGATTTGATTCACTTTTTCATAACAATTTATAAACAAAACATGAGAACTTATCGACAAGTCCTGCTTGCTTGTGTCTGTTACTGTGCTTTGGTTTCTACTGACTGCAAGCAAAGAGAAAAGCTGTGACTTGTTTGGTTTCATGCCTTTATTAAAACCGAGAAAGTCTCAAAGAGCATTTCAATATTTTTGCATTTTGCGTGTTCTTTGACTCTAGGAAGCTTTATAACCCAATTTAAAAGGTTGTTAGCTGCTGATTTATTCATATATTGGAGTTATGTGTATCTTATTTGGTTGTAAGAAAACCAAATAAGATCATATTTTCTGATATTAACAATACCTATTTCAAATCATTTTGATTTTATGTAATATAATTTATTTGTTGGCTCTTTAGCACAATAAACTTAACAGGCTGTATGCATACCACATGTTTTTAATTACTGAGTTGATAAGTGATATGTTTCCATTAAATTGAAATAAGTTAGATAAGTATTCACTTCTTCTTACTCTGTTTCAAACAGAAAAGTAGTGGTAAGGTAATTGTTTCGTTTTACAAAACGGTTTTAAATAAATAAATTGTAAAAATTGGGTAAAGGGGTAACACCATTTATTTATTTTTTTTCCTTATTAATACACATCTTCTACGCCCTGCAATAGACGACAGGCATGAAAAGAACAAATGGCTTGTTATATTGTTCCACTTCTTTGCTGTGAAAAATCATTGCCACATCCTGATGCTGCCACCACCATGAGTCACTGTGTGTTGTCAGGGCGCAAATACACAATTGTGTGAAAACAAAACTTTTTGTCGATGGTGCTCTAATTTTCTTCACTTTTGTTCTCGGCTGGTTAAAAAAACAAAAAACAACATATAGGTTCTTGGGGATAATAAGGTTTATCTCGATCTTCATCAGCAGTGTTAGATTACCACAACACCTCAACACAATAGTTCAGTTCTGGTGTCATCTGATAAGAGAACCTTCTTCAGTTTCACTCAGCTTGACCCTATTTACCAACTAGGTGACTTTCAAATGTTGTTTGTTGCCGTTTTATTTAAGGGTGAGTTGAAATGCATATCACAGCCTTGTATCCTTTTCTTTTCTGTCACATGAAAACCTAATAAAACGCTCTAAAACTTGTGGCTGCGACCAAAACTTAACTTAAAAGGTGTGAATACTTTTTCAACGCCTCATAGATATAATAATCGTCTCTCATTATCGCTTCCTGTCTTTGCTCAGATGCAGCAGATGGTGAACTCAGACTCTCGATTCACCAGCAGCCAGCAACCAATCAAAGCAGCACTTGGACCCAGGAGCCAATCGGGCCTGAGCCAACAAAACCAGCTGTCCACCATCAACCAATCCCAACTGGGGATGAATGGGAACCCTGTTACCCATAACTCCCCTTCACCTCCTGGAAGTAAATCTACCACTCCGTCTCCTCCCAGCTCGGCCCATGAGGATGACAACGATGATGGACTCAGGGTAAAAAAAAAAAAACACAAAACAAATCTCATACACACTACTCAGAAGCAGAGAAACCGCTGGCTGTGTGAGTCATTTCATAATATCTCAATGAGCAGTGAACAGTGAGACATGTAACCACCATTTTTTATTATGCTGTAATGTGTATGGGCGTGTGTGTGTGTGTGTGTGTAGGCAGAATGCACTTATGATGTTATGTGTCATAAAGGACTCGTTCTGTCTGCATATCAACTAGTTAGAAATCAGCTCCCTTACTGTTCGCTGTCTCACATGGAAACAAGCTCGCTGCACCCAACCGACTCTTCATATTCTGGAGAAATGAAACCATTACTGCAGAAGAATATCGAGCAATTTTTTGCTGTAAAATGGTAAAAACATAGAATAAGGGATACTTACCTCATGACTCATGGGAAATAAAAGCAAGCGCTCTTAAACACCTAAACTCAGGCAGCTTCTCCTATACATTTACATATCTGTACTGAACTCAGTGGCATCAACACTGGAGTTCACTGACTTCCTCTTAGCAAACCATTCTTTCACAAATTTTTATACAAACAATGTTTGCGTGCAAAGAGGCTGAATTTCCCACTCCTGTAGCCAATTTCTGGTTTAAATTTTTCTGACCTTCTTTAAAAAAACCAAACCTCTACTTAATCATCTAGTGTGTTTATTTGCACCAGAGGCGACGTCAAACTGTGTGTATAGTCGAAGTCGCTGCAAACCGGGATTTTGCTATTTTAAAACATATAGTGGTTGACATCTGCTGTCTTTAGCACCTTATGTTAGCAATTGGCATGTTTATTAGCACAACTCTGGCAGCTTTAGCAAATATAAACTGCATTCCATATGTTGTGTCAAACTCAAGGCCTAGAGGGCCAGCTGTAGCTTTTTTTAAAACTTAATTTTAAGAAGTACTGATCAAATGCAGAGATCGCTATTTATTAATATTTTAACAGTTTGTTAATGGATATTTTTTTGTACATTCTGCCACAGCTAGCCCTTTGAGCATATTCATAATCTTGCTATGGCCCATATGAAAATGAGTTTGACACCCCTGGCTTATTAGAGCAAGTATATTCGTATCTTACCTATGAGACGTTCTAAAATGTCAAAATCCAAATCATTTCATAAGAGGGGTTTGAAAAGTGCTGCAGCAGGGAAAGTGTCTTTTTAAATTCTTCACTTCAACAGGAAACTTTGTCTTTGTAGCCGTAATAACGTCTTCACTACTGAGTGTTGTTGTTCAGTCAAATATTAGGGCTTAGTTAGGTGTATTTACTGACACAACAACAAACAACATTAACAAACAAAGCTTCCCTCTGCATCTCTAATCACAATTTAGTAATTTAGGAATGAAATTAAGGGAAATTTGGTTAACCCACAGAGTATTTCAAGGTTCTTTACTCACCATGTATTTAAAAAAAAAATGCTTGCAGAGTTAGAGTAAAGGTCAACTGCAGCCACATCAAGTCTTTCCCTCTTGATTTTAAAGCTGCAGTTTATGGTGAAGTGTTGCAACTAGTGAACCTTTCCGTGTCACTCAGAGGAAAAGTCACAGTGTCGCTGCACTCTGACACTAATACCATGTTGTAAAAGGTAACTCTATATGAGCAACGTAACCTTGGTCCAATAAAAGCTGAAGTTCTTGTATAACAAACTACCAAGTGTGTTGCGAGCTGTTGAAACTCGTAAGTCAGGCTCAAAACAGAAGCATCATTCTTACCATATCACACCTTGCATGCGCTCATTTTTAATGTTTTTTAAAAAAAAGATGAGATAAGTGTTGCTTGTGATTTCCTAACAGCTTCTTGAAATAATAGATAACCAATTTATGGAGTCAGTCACAATTATTTCTGGAGGATATTAAAAGTTGTGGATTTTGAACGATTTTGTGTGAATTCATTAGCAAAAGATTTATTCTGTCACATAAAATCTAACCATCGTTTATTAAATATTGAAAAATCTGTCCCTTGTGTTTTTGCCACTTTACAGAAGCTTAAGCTATTCTGGTGTGAACTTTAAAATGGCCTGTTTGGCTAATTAACAAGAGAAGATGAACACAGCCTGTTTTTATCTATTTTATCAACCAGCTTCACAATGGCTCTCTGTCAGAAAGTTTGGCGTTGCAATGATGATTTGTACCGAGGAAGTAGTTAATTAACGACAGTATTAAGCTTTTGGTTTATGGGGAACTGAAAGATATGGCAGTGACAGAAATGTCTTAAATTTAAGGGTGAAACAGAGTGTGATGAATTACAAAACTAGACAAAATGAAACTGGGGAGTTTTCATACAGAACTGAATAATGTAAAAACCGGGTTTCAGCCGTAAGATGTGACTATGCAGACATATTAGACATTGCAATAAATTCCTTCCATTTTTTCCAGAAATGCACTAACAACATTCGTTCTTTCCATTATTTTCAGTTTTGGCTAAGCAGTTGCAGTAATTTTAACGCCATGGCAAAACTACAAACCCCATGATGCCAAGAGGCAAACAGACCTGTCAAAACAAAGTGATCCCCATACATCCAGCGTTCTCTGCAAACCTGCAGGATTTCTGCGACTGACGCTGGCTCCCTGTGTGTTTAGGCGTTTATAATCAAAACGCTCCTGTGACATTTTCCACTAGTAGCTTCCTCCTCATGGGAAACTGTAGATCTCCCTGTAATGTAGAAGCACATTGATTTGTTGCAAACTAAATCAATACACATGCCGGCGGCAAAACAGTCCAGTCTCGGTTGACAAAGTTATGTTTAAGTTGAGAAAGCTATCATCAGGTCATTAGGGTTTTTTTTTAAACTAATGTAGGTTTCAGTTTTAACCCCTAAAAAGTCAAAAATGTTACCGATACTCGTAAAGACCCTGCAGAGAAAAAAGTAAAATAAAAATGAATAAAAATTTATGATGTTATGTTATGTTATACAAAATTATGGAATGCAAAGTGGCAGGAAAAAAAAGCCCAGGAACAATAATTAGGCAGGGCTATAGATTTTCTGATTCCAACTTTATTGGTTGATCTTTATTGGTTCTGTGAAATGTTCTTTATGCTAATAAAGTGTTTCTGAGATTAAGTGCAGTCTAATTGTTGCTGACATGACACTTTAACTGTGATACCATGGAAATGTTCTCTGATCAAGGGGGAATAAAATTGTACCCAATGTGAATTGCTTGAGCACTTCTGCTGACTAGATGGGATTTTCCCCTTGATTCATCTTCACTGCTGACTAATAGCATCAAACTGGTACAGCAGAAGTCACAGGAAAGGTTATGCTAACAGAAAAAAAAATGCGTATGAATTATTTTGTTACATTTTTATTTAATTTCGTGATTCTATTTTCTGGTGAATTTCTGCCCTCTTGTCTGGACACTGTATAACCGTCAGTATGTTTCTTCTCGGCAGGGGGAAAAGCGACCTGCTGCAGTGGACATCTCGAAGAAACCCAAAACACCAAAGAAGAAGAAGCGAAAGGACCCCAACGAGCCAGTGAAGCCGGTGTCAGCCTACGCCTTGTTCTTCAGGGACACTCAGGCCAACATCAAGGCTCAGAACCCCAACGCCACCTTCGGAGAGGTGTCAAAGATCGTGGCCTCCATGTGGGACGGCCTGGGAGAGGAGCAGAAACAGGTAGAGCTGTTCAACAGCACTAAACCACCTAGCAAAGAACTGGAATCACTTACACATCAAAGTAAAAAGCCTCAGTGTTTTCAGATTTTTCTTTAAATTGATGAATAATTACACCATTATTCTTTAGTTACTTTTTTTTTCTTTTTGATGGTTTTAACTCTGTTTTCCGTAACCCTGCTTTTAGTTTCCGCTCCAGTTGGGCATAATAGCTTATTATAGAAATGTCTTCAGTCAGAGGTTCCTTCAAATTCGCTGTAGTACAGACTGCTACAGGAGATCTTTCTTGCCAACTCCCAATCCCTGTTTGAAAGATTTCTTAGCAACATCATATGCTGTTGGAGCGCTGTTACTCAAAAGTTTCTGAAGCTGCTAGATACTTTTCTTGTGTCTGCGTTGTGCCTTATACAACATCAATGTGAGAGAAAAAATGTTTATCCTATTCAGTCAAACCATGAAAGGGAAACAAATGCAGACTGCGTGAGATGGGAAATGAGCAGCGACACGATGTTTGTGACAGGAATCAACAGTTTTGCAAAAAAAAAAAAAAGAAAAAAAAAAAACTACAACAGTACCAGTGGGACTGCCAGTCATCGCTGCAGAGGCAAAGCTCCTCTAAGTGACACGTCAGCTGAATTGAAAGCGTCGAGAATCAAAGAACTACAGAGGGTGTTTTGGGAATGCATAATTAAAGTAATCTGTTATTAACGTGTCAGTTTAACTAAATAAGCCCTTTGATGTTTAAACAAGAGTATTATGTTATTGTGGTGAATGAATCCAATTGTAATTCTGATATGTACAGCTGTAGCTCAGTTAAAGCTGTTTATGATAATGTGTTGAACTGGGTCTCATGGTTCTGGTGGATGTTTGTGTTTCAGGTGTACAAGAAGAGGACAGAAACGGCTAAGAAAGAATATCTGAAACAACTGGCTGCCTACAGAGCCAGCCTCGTCTCACAGGTAATACACCCATTCATTTACTCACAGCTTGCTATGGCTAGTTTCCAGTCTCCATTTTGTTTTTCATACATCTGAGCCGTTCCATAAACCTCTTGATTGTTGAGACACAACTGACGAGCACTGCACCGCTACCTAGCAACCCCAGCCGAGGCCAGACTCTCACCTAGCAACTCAAAGAGCTGCAGCACATTTGGTCAGCTGGTTTTACCACTGTATGCGCCGTACAATGGCTGCTGGAAAAGACAAGTGTTTTGCTGTTGACTTACCATCCAGAAACCACTTGCTACATTCTTGCCGGTTGTGCAGGAGGCTCCACTTCTGCTTTTCAAAGATGGACAGTTGTATAATTGTGCATTTGTTTGCAGACATTTTCATGTGTGAGTGGAAACGTTGAGTTGGGGGCCATGGCCAGCAGGAGCTCATTTGCATTTAAAGTGATAGAGCCCTAAAATAGTTCACTCTGATAGGAGCTCAAAATAAGCAGACTAAAATGTCATTGTCTCAGAACAACTTTGTGAAAAATGTAATGAACACGTTTTGTGTAGCCCACAGACCCATGCCTACCTGTTCAAGTGTGACATAAATCTTCCTGTTTTCTTTCCTGCAGAGTTACAGTGACCCCTCCGAGATGAAAGCCCCTCACTCTGCCTCCAACTCCTCCCCCTCACCTACCTCAATGTTCACACCCAAACCATCAGTGTATCCCGGCCACCCAGGTCCGCACGCTTCCCCCAGCTCAATCACCTCCCACCCCCACTCTCTCCCTTCCCACCAGCACCCGGGCATGTACATGTCGTACCCGCACCCCTCACACCCTTCCCACTCTTCCAGCCCCGGCCTCGGCCCGCACATACCCCCTCCCCACCACCAGATCCATCCCCAACTTCAGGCTCTGTCCTCCAGAGGGACGGTGCCGCGGGCCAGCGTCCCCCACCAGGGAGCACTGTCCCTGGGGAACGTGGCGGCGGCCTCCACCCCTCCTCTCCAGGTCAGCCCCCCCCTCCACAGTCAGGCGCACCTGGGCGGCCTGCACAGCCCGCACCATCGTCACCAGCATCTCGGTGGACACTCTCTGGGAATGACACACTCCCCTGCAATCACACAGGTCAGGCCCACTGAAAGCGTCATTTTGCCGTTTTTTTTAATCAATTATTCTGTTATTTAAATTTCACTAGTTGTGTTTGTTAAAGGTATCGGTCAAAAAGTGCAGATGTCGTTTTTGAATTACTAATGAGGTTTGGGGAAAAAACTCGCTGACAGTCAGATTTATCTGAAATTAAAAATGTTGCATGCATACTGTAGAGACCTCTATGTGCACCGCACTTCTTAAACTTAATCCCTTCATGACCCGCTTACCACTCTGCAGGGTTTCTGTTGTGACTAAAACTAAAACGAGAACTGAAAGGTGCTCAAGTGATAATCTGCCATGTGACCGTGTCATTTTGGAGGAAAACAAAAATGAATTAAATAGAGATGATGCATTTTCGAATCCAATAAGTCCCATGGCACACAGTGGTTGACATACAAAATAGATAATTCAGGGCATTTTTTATGCAAAATGTTTAGCCTTTCTGTTACACCCTCTAAGTCTTGCTCTCTCTCAGACAGAATTGTCATAGATCTTTTTTTTTTCAGATGTTGTCTTGCATCTCTGCTATTCATTTACTTTGCTTTTAAATGCCTCACTGATACTAAAACCTGAGTTTTCTTTGCCCACCCAATAAAACAAAATACTGTGGAGATATTTTTCTGCATACGCGTTAGACGTATTCACACAATGACCCATTTAACACAGTGCCGAGTTTCTGTCATGATTAAAACTAGAACGAGAAGTGAAAACGTATAATAAAAACCTGCCCTTGACCATGCATTTGTAGAAGTAATGCGCCTTCAATCCGAGGCGCACCAATTAATTTGTAAAAGATCAAAATGAGACGATTTTCGCTTGATCAGCTCCATGATCGGCGACTGAAAAATTATTATTTTGTCTTTTTTATCAGAACTAAAAACTTCTACTGTTTTTGTTGTGTAAGTGCACCAAAAAAAGCAGGTAACTTGATGCACTTTTACAAATGTAATAGAAATCAGGCAAAGGCTTGTGACACTAAGTACACTTTCGTGAAGATAATCTTGAAATAACCAAATTTTGGTTAGATCTGGTCTGGACCAGATTTATCACAAACCTGCAGGACTTTTTGTCTTTTTTTTTATGTGGCGTCATCATCGTCAGAGATCCAGGTTTTAGTGGGTCAGATCAAACAGCTATCCGGAAACCGTTAACAACGTAACAGTGAATCTTAGAGAAACAAAACAAAACTTGATGTTAGTCATAAAGGGTGATTTGGTAGCAGTAAAGCTGAGGGTGTTGGAGCCACCACCAAAGTAAGTATCATTACTCTGAGCCTCTTCCTTCCCATCACGTTCTCTGTTTCCATCATTCTTGCTTAATTGAGACTTTTTGAGACAGGAATTCCTTTAAACAGAAGCCCTGTGTGCACACTGTGGCACAGATGCATTTTTACTCAGCAGCCGCAATGAGAACACTTTGTTTTTCTAGGTCAGGTGTTGTTACATTTCTGCTCGAACACCTTAGTAAATTTTTACAGTCGAAAATCTCTTGAAAATTGCAAATACGTTTAGTTTGAAAAAATCTCGTTCTGGTGCAACCTGTCTGGAGATGCGTCCTGTTGTTGCCTTACAGGAAAAATAAACAAACTGTTGCTCTGATTTGCATTTGGTGGAGATAAATAAGAAAACAGGAATCAAAATAATGGAAGAAAATGGATCAATGCTTCAAGAATGTAGAGCTCCACATTAGTTCTGGGTCTCGGATGAAGACATGTGCAGGTCCTGGGTGCTGTGTGGAGGAGCCTGGTAGCATCATTCATGGCCCGCACACTCACACACACACGCACACACATCTGCATTGTTTAGTCAGAGAAATCACCCTGGCATCAGCCCAGGACTACAACCTTATGATGCATTCAGAGTACTGGCAGGACTCCATGTGCATCTTGAAGAAACTGCTGATATGTGTCTTTCATCCTGCTACTGACTTAAAAAGGGCACACACCTCCAAATTGCGTAGACTTGCTAACCAAATGAATGTGTGAGCTTATCAGGCTACACTTCAAATGGAAAATGTGTTTATCAGCCTCTTACAGCGAAGACCTGGCATCATATTTGGGGATTAGAGGAGGATGGTGGAGGAGATTCATAGGGTTTATAAAACAGTTCTACAGCAATAGCAATGAAATGCATAAAAGAAGCAACTTCAAGGTTCAATTGTTTGGTGATATCATCTCAAAGTGGTCGGCAGAAAAATACAGATTGTGGATTTTGTTCTATTGCCATTGGATTTTTCATCCCGGTGGTTTTACCACCTCAGTCGATGCCTTGTCAGTCGGTGGGGGTGCACAGCCGTTCCATTGTGAGTAAAATCTTAGTTCAGATAATAAATCAGTGCAGGTAGTATTTGTGGTAGGACTGCCAGGAACACAGGTCTGGAAAATCTTACCCATTTGGTAAGTATTAAGAGCGCAGAAGCACAATTATTACCTTGACTTTGGAGTTTTACAGGTTTGCCAAATTAAAAGGTCATGGAGAGTGTAAGGTAAGCTTAGTCTGGAGTAATTGGGACCTTGAAGCACTAATATTGTTTGTAATTAGCATTTTTCTCTGTTTGGCTTCAGTTTTGTGTTGCCAGTGAAAAGAAAAACACGATTGTGGCATTTTGGGTTTCGCTTTATCTGATCTTCTTCTCAGACGTCAACATTTCCTCCTATTTCAATGCAAATCAGTCAGTTTCTTTCATATCTTATCAGTGATTATTTTGGGATTATTAAAAGATTTCTTCCTAATAAAGACAGTTTCAAGGAGAAAACCTTACCGTATGTCACATTGAGAAATAAAACACACTAAATCTTACTTCCATTTGGACCAACTTTATCGTTCCCTTTTAAATCCCTTATTCTCATAATCTCCCATCACTCCTCGGTTTTAGAAAAAGAGTAAATAAAAAAAGAAGAAGAAAACACAGGGAAAAACGAGAAGAGACAGTGACCAAGCTCCAAACTTTTTTATGTTTTTTTTCTTCTGGGTGAAGAGTGAGAACTGATGGGGGAAGGGAGGGAGGGAGAGACAAAGGAGGCAGATGGGGTCTTTGTGAAGGAGTAAAGGAGAAGAATTTGCTCGACAATAGATGAATAGGTGAGGTAGAGGAGGAGAGGGGGACGAGAGCGGGGGGAGAACTCAGCCACCTGCTGTCCTCCCCTTTCTCCTCTTTCACTCACAACGCTCAGATTAACTTCCCTTTCACTCCCTCTCTCCTTCTCCTCCCTGCACAAACACTCACGTCTGCACGTTGTCGTCGCACACCCTCGTTTCTCCATCCCCGTTTCTCCTGAGTGTCCTCAGGTTGGAGAAATGTTCACCTCCTTCTCCGTCTCCTGCTCCACCTCCTGCATTTTCATCCTCCTTTTTACTCCGCCCACCTCCTTCACATATGATGAAATCCGCAAGTCGCTCAAGCCTCAGTAATTACCGCCGATGAACCTGTGATTGATTCGACTTCTTTTCGCTTCGCTTACGTTGCGAACGTTTACGTCCCTGTTCATCTGGAACAGGGACGTAAATGTCCCTGTTCCAGATGGTTTTAAAGAAGGTTTTAAAGAACCACTGATATAAAACTTCAGCTGTCTGAACTAATTCAGGCTAAAGAAGATAATGACGCAAAAAAATAAAATCTAAAAAGCATGGCATGCATTAGCGTTTTGTTCTGTTGACTCTGATGCAACTAAATAAAATCTGGTGAAAACAAATTACCTTGAGAAGTCACCTATGCAAATAGTGTCCATGTGTGTAATTCATCCTCAGCTTAAAAACAAATATTCTGTGGAACCCTCGGTTGAAGAAATTAATGTTCTTCATCCAATCTTAATTTGGGTTTTTTGCAATTATGAGGAAAAAAATTACATCTCCAGATGTGCAAAGCTGGAAGATACATACCCAATAATTTAACAGCTGGAACTGGAAAGACTTGGTAATTCACGTGGACTGAATACAAATGAACACTAAACCTTTCATAGTTGCATTTATGAACTGTATCCCATCCACTTAACTATTATTATTATTATATCCCAGTTGAAATATGTTGGCATTTACCGTTGTTACATCATAAAATGTGCAGAAAGTGCAAATACTTTTGCATGTTTATGTTATGTACTTTAATTTGTTTCCCATTTTTATCCTATGGTGGGATTAATCCTATACATGAGCAGAAAACTTAATGACCTCATCTTAAACTTGTTTTGTTTTGCTGTTTCATTCCAGGGCTACCATCCTTCCCTCCAGTCTGACTACCAGTCAATGGGCGGAGCAATGCTGAATAGTGGAGCAGTAATGTCTTCATCAGTGGATTACCACCAGCTGGGCCGTCACACACCGAACCACCACCCTTCCTTGGACTGGAGCACCGAATACCATGGCAACGGGTTGGTATTAACACCGCAGTTCACCGTGGGTTAAAGTCTCTTCATCCTCGAAAATGTAGAAGTCCCAAGTATGAAACTACGTCTAGCATAAGTAGGCATAAAACAAATGTACTCAGTTTTAATAACACTGAAAAGGCCTCTTTGTGTCTGTATATAGAGTTGTGTAAGATTAATATTACCTCCTGTCACAGGATCATTGGCATACAACACATTTCATTTTGAATATTTTCAACTATCAAGCGAATAATACCTACTGAAGTTAATAAGGCAAAAGTGAAAATGGCTGTACAGCTGAAAAAAGGGAACCAAAGCAAACTTTAGTGGGCACTCACACCCACCTTCTAGCTACACCCCTGCATGGGGGAAATTTGACTGATTTTTCAAGAGAACAATATGCAAAAAATGGGATTTTGGCTTGTTATATGTTGTTTGAGGATGGTTACAGTTTTCTTACCACTCCTCAGAGATCTGTTGTATTAATCCGTTTCTCACTTTTTCGAGGTAGCAGAACCACATATGCTTCATTTGTTCAATGTCGCCACTTGTCTTTGTCACATTTTCCTCTCATGGTGATACCAAATTCTTTTCTTCAGACAGGCAGAAAAAAAAATTACACTTCTGTCATTTTCACCGATGTTAACATTTTATGGAGGAAATTGAGTAGAAAGTTTCGTCAAAATTATTTTATTAGTTTTTGTTCATTCATTTCTAAATCTTATTTTCGAGTTTTAAAAAGACCAGTAAGCACTTATCTTTAGAAAGATGAAACTTAGCTGATGATTGATCTCTTTGTTTTCCTCCAGAAGTCTTCAGAGAGACAAACCTTTGTATCTGAGCTAATCTCGGGACAAAACGCCACCAAATATGGACCCTTCTACTGCCACAACGGGAACTCCAGCACTGAGTCGGGCCTGGTTCTGACTTAACGCCCAGTCAAATCTCCAAACACGAATGGACTCGCAGTGGACTTGTCATCAAAGTGTGAACTAAAACTTGAATTCAGCACTTAAAAGAAAAAAAAAACAAAACCCCAACCAGAGGAAAACCGAATGAGTCTGTATATATTACTACTATCTCTTTCAAGTATAGCAGTGTTTACGACATGGCATAAGCATCTGTTAATGGCTGTATCACTCACTGCGTAATTGTTCCCATTTCTGTTGAAAACAAGAGTGAATGGAAAGAGGTGGGTCGATCCTGTGCTGTGAACCACGCGGACTTTTGTACATACCCCCAACATTTGAATATTTTCTGTCTTCACAGAAGTTTTTCATACCTAGTTTCTTGTTTCTACTGAGGACGGTGATTATAATCAGCACCAGGAGGTTCTGTAGTGGATCATCTGTAAATTGCTGTAACATAATTGGTTAAATGGAAAGATTTAAAGCCAGCCTTTGTTTTTTTTTCTTTGAGCTGAAAGTCGCTGTGTTTGCTTTGCAGTCAAAGCCAAAAGAGCACAGCATTAAAACGTAACAATGTAAACCAAATATTACTCCAGTTGTTTCCCTCCTCCGACTCTTAGCTTAAACGATGACTCCATGCGGCGTGAACTGAACTCCCACAGGTTTGGTTGACTCTGAAAAGGGAAGCCATTTAGTAAAACCCCAGTTTATGTTTCTTTATTAAAGATAAACAGAAGAATCCCCCCACCCCCTTAAAGTTTTCTCTGCTTGTTTATCCAGGCTCTAAATGTGAATAAATGTCTAAGATGAAATAACTTTCATTGTTCTCTTGAAGAAATCTGAAATATTTTAGTCCCTGAAATGATAAAATGTTAAACATTTCCTGTTGATAAAAGAAGTACTCCTTTGTATGAAGGCAGCTTCTCCTCCTGGCATACGTCTGTTGATAATACGGATTTGGATCCAAGCAAGTGTGAGTGTGTGAGGTGTTAATAAGACCGCAGAGTGGCTGACTGGTTTGCATGGTCTCTTTTATCATCTCTATTTCTCTGTGCTCAGAGACTATTTAAAAAAAAAACTGTAACTATTGCCGGGTTGGCTGTGTTTTCATGTTTTTTTTTTTGTTTTTTTTTAATCAAACTGAGGTTTGTTTTTGTGTTGAGGATAATGGAAAGAGGCATCTCTCTGTTGCTCTGTATCTCTTTATATTCATGTGTTTTATTTTGGCAGATGAAAGGACTCTGGGCATCAACCATGAAGATTTTCTTATTTTTAGATTCTAATAATGTGTTTGAGAATAAAGTCAATGCTGCACTGATGTGCAGTCATTACTTCAAAACATGTTTCATGTTGTTTATCGCTGAACAGTTGGCAATACCTTTATCTGACCGCAGCTGGATATTTGTACATAACCTTACTGCACCTGTACACCGCAGCGTTACCTTCTCCATTTACGAACAGTGCTTTGCCTTTAATGTAGAGACAGGTTATAAAACAATCATTTATTGAGCGGGATATGACGATAACAATGATAAAGCTACTCTTAAATATTCAAGAAGATGGACAATACATGGCCTATCAGAGGTTGCCGAAGAAGAGTACTGAAAAAAGAAAGACGTAAACAAAACGAATAAAACGTGACTAAAAAACATACAATTCTAACCTCTTCTTTAATGCAAAGGTTTCTGTTTGTTGACGGTGGAAACCATTTTGAAGAAACACAAATAATAAGAAACAACTGGAGTTGGTTTTGGACGTACCCCATGCCTGCAGGTAGATCACACAACAGCTGCAGCTCCGGACAAGCCGTGCCAGCCAATCATCCGTAAACTGCTTCGGTCTTATCCCTTCCGCTCAAAGGCCAACATTTTCTGCGTTTAGCACATACACTTTAGGATCTCAAACTTTCTCAACAAGTGCCAGGAAGGCGAAAATATTTAGCACACAGGTTTGGTTCTCTTCCCCTGCCCCCACCAACACCAATTGGATATTTTTGGGCAGTTCATCAATATCAACTGCACTGCCTCCATTCACTGTCTTTTACTCAGATCTTTACACACACAAATTTAAAAAGGAAGCAATGATCTGAGCTGCTAGCGGATTTTCCTCTCTAGAGCTGTAGGCGGCCGGTTTGATGTTTTTTCTGGAAGAACTAGCCTCAGCTTCCTCCTCGGTGAGGAGCCTCCTTCTTCTGACAGGTACTCCTGCTGCAAGAGAGCCGCCCCTCCAGCAGCTGGGGAGGATTCACCTGGTATGGACAGACTAGGAGCTGATTGATCCACTACAGACATACTGTCTGCCTTCAGACATTCTCCCGACCCTCCTAACTGAGGACCTTCAGTTTGAACCACACCCTCAGGTGGGATATTGACAGACATTTTCTCCACTCTAGTTTCTGAGGTTTCCCCCGACATCTCGTCTTGATCCTGTTCAGGCAGGTTGTCTTTAGTAGAGGGGGCTTGTGACTCAGTGGTCGATTGAATCTGTTCCTTTCCGGTCTGAATGTCTCGACTGTGAGTTAGATCAAGCTTTGGTGCCGCTACAAATGCAGAACTGTCAACCTGCATCTGGCTGTAACCCAATGCAGCTGGATTATTAGCTGGGTTTGCTAAACTCAAGACAGGACCATCAGATGTTGAGGTAAGAAGTGGAGGTGGGGGGTTTCCATCTGCTTGTAAAGGATTGGCTTGTATCGTCTTGGCTAGAAGAGCAGGATTTGAGGACCTGGTCGATACTGCAGGCTGTCTAGCGAAGTTTTCTGTGGCACCACCTAGAGCTATGTTAAGCCCACTGAGTGTTACGCTGGGAGCAATGGGATTAGCCAGACCACCGGTGAGCAGTGGATTGGATCCTGAGGACATGGTGTTGAGCAAAGCCTTCCCTGCTTGAAGAGAGGGGGTGCTTCCAGTTAGCTGTGAGCCAGGTGAGTTTAGCAAGGAAAGGTTGGTAGTACGATTCCTGTCAGCTGGACTGAAGGAGAAGAGATGCTGGAAAGCCAGCTGAGCCCCACCCAATGTCGGTCCAGCAGTCTGGCACTGGAGAGTCTGAAGATTTTGTGCAGAGCCAGTGGTGCCGTCAGGCAGCTGGGATATATTTTGATTCTTTTCCTGGTCACCTTCTGCACTTTTATCACTTTTAGATGTGCTGCTTTTTTGCTCTCCTTCGTCTGCCTCCTCCGTTTTGGAGGACTTTCTCTTCTTCTCTCTGCTACTCTTAGCTCTCTTACCAGATTTCTCTTCTCTTTCCTCCTCTTTGCCTTTTCCATGCCGTCTTTTCTCTTTACTCCTCTTGGAGCTTGTGTTCTTGGTGTGGCCATGCTCATTTTTCTTCCTCGGATGGACTTTGCTTTTTCTTAAGGGGTTTAAGTTCAATTTGACCTTAATCAAACGGCTGGACTGGACTTTGTGTCTCCTGTTGCTGCTTTTCTCTTTGCCTCTGGGAGTTGCCTCCTCCTGCTCCTCCTCCTCCAGACTTTCCTTGCCTCGATTAGTTCTTGAACTTGTCAGATCAAACTTTACATTTTTTGTCTCTCTTTTTAGCTCTGTGTTCATCTTTCTAAACGGCTCCCTCCTTACCTTTCCGTTGAAATCATAGATGTCCATTTGGTTGGAGTGAGGCGTCCTGTGTGTCATATTGTCCTCTGGAGGTCTGGAGGTCCTGTGGCAATTCCTGCAGTGTGAAGTCTCATAATACCTGCTCTTTGATTCATCATCGGTTCTGTGGTTGCCCATGTCACCGTCAGCCTTGTAGGGTGGAAGATTGTCTGACGTTTCTCTCAGCAGATGAAAAGATGAGTTGGTGATGTGGGGAGGAACCTTGTTAGAGACATTCCAGCTGTAATTTTGTTGTTGAATAACTCCTCTCCTTCTCTCCTCTTCCACCATCATCCTTAACTTCCTTCTCTCCTGGACATCTTCAGCCTCAGGTCCTCCGTTTGCCCACTTACCTTTTCTCCTTTGGTTCGGCATCTTCCCATTAGTGTTGCAATGACTGCAATAGACATTGCTACCATTTTCTTCAGCTCTGGACTTAAACATATCTTTGTGGTGATCCATCCTTTCATTCAGCGTCATGGACTCTTTGCTCCATTGACTGCTGTTGGCCTGCGAGAAAAAATCCATCATCCTCTCCCGGTCTCCGAGTTGATTTACATGGTTAGCAGTTGTTCTGTCTTTGTCCTGTTCCTCCTTCAGTCTTTGGCTTTCTTTCTTCTTCTTCTTCCGTTGAGAGACGTGGTAACAGATCAAGACTGCAAGCAGGGTCAAAGCGACTCCTCCTGCAGAGAAACACAACAGGAAACAATAAAAATTTACAACCACAATTTCGGGGAGGGGGGGTCAGATTTGTTAGTACATGTGATGTTTTACTGTGTATGATACTGACAGCTATATCTTTGATTATTTTACACTCTCAATTTTTTACAGCAAGGACTGCCTTAGTAGATACTACACTTTCCAAGAACCAGGCCAACTACTTTTTAAGCAAGAGGGAATTGATCATTGATCAATACTAAGAATGTCCTCGGTTTTTTTGTGGGGAGTTTGTGTGTTTACCCCAGGAATGGGTTGGTTTTGTCTGTCTGGATTCTCTATCTTCCTCTCACAGTTCAAAATCATTTACCTGTCCGGTAAGTATTGACAATATTTTTTAAATCTCTGTCTGGCCGTATAGTTTGAAAACCGAGAAAAAGAGACGTCAAATTTGGGGATATGACTCTTGCCTATAATACGAAGATGAGATGGTTTGAACTTCCTCCTTCTCTCTCTGCTCTTTGGTAAAAAAATAAAAATTAAAAAAGTTAAAATCCTTTCAGATAAACAGTATCCAAAACCAGAGGGAATAATTGTCCAAAATTTGAACACCACCATGAGTGGCACAATTCTAGAAATCTAGTATCTGCTATAGTTTGTACCGGTATCGCTTTTTTTGTGTTTGAGTACCACACAATGGTTAGCCTAAGTACCAGCAGTGGGAGTTGTACCACAGCATGAGAACCAAAGGGGGAACCAGCTTTCCTTCCCTGTACCGATTAATATTCTGACCTAGGAAGCAGATGACTGCAGCTACGGCCAGGTCTCGAGCGTACTGCTGAGGCGCCACGCTGCCTCTCGCCTCTATCTGCACTGTGATGTTCTGATTGGACGGCACGCAGTTTGCTTCAGTCAGCTCCAGCACCGTGGTCACAGCCGGGTTGTCCGCACTCACACACATCATCCGACGGCCATTATACAGCACCTGAGGACAACGGGGAGTACAGATGCTAGCTTTCAAGAAACCTGTGGCCTGAGATCTTTATTGTTACAGGTAATGAGTTTACGTGATGACATTGCACATGCGCACCTTGTCCGGCTCCTGAATGAAGCTCGTCAGGACGGCAGCCAGCTCCAGCAGCTCGCATGTGCAGTTCCATGAATTGAGCTCCAGGTTCAGGTTCGACAGCCACACAAGATAGGAGAAAGCCTCAGGAGGAACTGAACTCAGACGGTTTCTGGAGAGATCCAGGCTCCTCAAGCTAACCAGACCTCGGAAGCTAAAAGCACAATACGTCGGGCATATAAGATGATGTAACCTGGGTGAATTTTAATATAATAAAAATCACATTACCTGTTTCTGTCCAGAAAATCTATCAAGTTATCGGAAAGATCCAGAGTCTCCAGACTCCTGAAGTCGTTCAGAGGAAAGGATCCAGCGTTCAGCCTGGTGACCAGGTTTCCCTCCAGCTTCAGGTTGAGCAGAGCCTTTGTGCCTGTAAACCAACCAGCCTGGATCTGCACACCAGCAAGAGGAGCACATTACTGCCTTGATGATTTAGCTCTGCATTGTGTCAATAAAAGGCAACGAGAAGGCGGCCTTCGCTTTCAGTCGCCATGAGATAAAATATTTGATTTGCCCCGTGAAGACACGCACCATGTCGATGTGATTGTGGCCCAGGGCAAGAACTTCCAGCTGGCTGAGATTGATCAGAGCGCCACCCTGCAGAGCCTGGCTGGTCAGGAGGTTGTGGTCCAACAGCAAAGTGTGGAGGAAAGGCAGGTTTCTGAAGGCATCCTCACTAAGCTCTGAGATGTGGTTGTTACTCAGACCTGTAGGTGTGAAGGTTTGCGCTTCGTGTATTACTGATGTGCACAAATATTACGCGTCGCTCTACAAAAGTATTTGAGTCACATTTTGTCATGCTACAAGCAAAAGCTTGAATGAGTTTCAAAAGTATTTAATGTCACAGAACAACAGAGAAACTCAGTACTTCTTTGCAAGATAAATCAACTTCAGTCGGGTTTGATGAGCACTTGTGAACATAGAGTTTTGAGGTTTTGCACAGAGTCTCAGAGTAAGGTCTGGATTTTGACTGAATCACTCTAATATAAGAATAGATTTTGGTTGTGTGCTTAGTGACATCTTCCTGCTGGACAAGAGAACATCCTCCATGTTTTCCAAGTCTTCTGGCTCTTCTCTTCTCCCCAAAGCGTGATGGTGCCGACTCTGTGAGTCAACATGGGAAATGGTGCGTAGTTTAAAGTCATAACTTGTGTTTTGCTAGTGGGACTTCTTATCACTATTATCAACATAAGTCTATATGTATTTTTCTTTTTTTGAGTAAAACAACAACAAAAAAGTCTCCACATTTTTCTGATGCTTATTTATGAAGTAATCTCAAATCAGGTATGATTTCTCCCTTCACTTCACAATTATGCATTACTTGGCTTCTGTCTCTCGTGTAAAATTCCTCCACGTTGAAGTTTGTCATTGCAGTAAGACAAAATGTAAAAGAAACCTGCTCAAAGAGTATGACTGTTTTTGCAAGCCATCCAACCCATCCATGTTTTGTACTGACCTATAACTGTGATGTTCCTGAGGTCAGACAGCGAGGCCGGCTGGACCACAGAGATGGAGCCCTCAGTTAGCAGCAGAGCCTGGGTCGAATCTGCAGCATCTGCTCAACGTCACACACATGCACACACACGCACACACACAGCGGTAGCAGCCACACACTTCTCTAAAACAGGAGGACACTTGCGAAAGAAACGGCGAGAGTCGTACCAATGATGTTAGCAAGCCTTTGACAGATGACTGCATCCTCAGAGCAGACCGCACAAGAAACGGGACACGCTGGGACACGCTGGGCTTCGACGGCTGGCAGCAGGAACATCAGCAAAACACCTGGACACGAATTCAGAAATCTGTTTTCTTTTCAGCAGAACTTCATGACATTTTGCTGGGAATACAGTCGCTGAGCAAACTGAGAGTTCTCACAGGTCATGGTGTGTTACAGAAGATGCGACATGATGATAAGGCAGCATCTCTTCCACGTGGCTGTCACCCGATGCAGCTTCATTATTGTCACCATCGTCTTTAATCTGAAAATACATTGTGAAAACACTAAAATGACATCTTTGCACAACTAAGAGTGCAGAATATCTTGAAAATAAACCCAATGATAAAAGCTGATTAAAATCAACAAAGTGTTTGCTTAAACTTTGGAAAATTCAAATATTCAAATCAAGCATTTAAACATTCAAGCAGGAGCGTATAGTCTGAGAAGGCTACTGTTTTGTTGCTAGGCAGACAAACAAGATGCTGAGTGATGGTTGACGGCCAAACACTGAGGCAGCGTGAGGCCTATCGGGTTTCTGCTGAAGCACCTTTGCTATCGGGCTGTATTTCCCCGAGCCGTCTGTTATGAAACAAGTTCGTGTTATGTTGCAGTACAGACTCTTACCAGAATCCACCCTCAGAACAACCACAGAAAAAAAATAGTGGCTCCCTTTATCGCAGTGCAACATCTTTGCACCACAAGAAATGTATTTGATCCTCTGATAAAAACCTAAACAGCTTTACCGGCTCAGAGTCAGGTAGAGGTTAACAAATTCACCATTGGGATGGATTTCATAATGAATGGAATGAGCATAGAACAGATTGTTTAAGTGGGTTTTAAAAAAAAGGGAAAAAAAAGAAGTATTGGGTGCAGAATTTTAAATTAATAAGAATTTTCTCTCATCCACACATTTTAAAAATCATATATACAGTCTCAAATATGTGCATAAACCCATTTAATATTAAATATTATTGAGCAAGTTGAAAATAATCGCATCATTTTTGACTAAAATATGATCGGTCTTCATTTAGATTGGTTGGTTTTTGGTCAAAATTTAACTTTTAAGCAAAATTCTTACATTTTGAACAAAAAAAAAAAAAAAACTAACAACCACCAGGGATCAAACTGATCATAAACTGAGAACATGACCATAAAAGGTGGCGTCACTAAGTTTTACTTCAACATAGACTGAGATGGTGACTAAGAAAAAATACACACTTTAAAACTCAGTATATGGATATGAACAGGTGAAATGCTTTCTGAATTTTATGTTTTATGACCAAAAGAAACAAAAATTGAGCAGTTTCACCAAAATTATGAATAGGAGCGTCATGATGTCCAGCTGTCAAACGTGGTGGTGGTAGCTATGATGCCTGTAGTACAGGTGTTTGGCACAAATTGAGTGGACTAATAAAGATGGCATTTTACCACGTCCTCAAACCTCACATGACATTAAACATGCAGATGATTACAACTTGGACACAGTTGGATGTTCCAACTCAGAATCACAAAAGAAGCTTGTAAATGGTTCAAAGCTTGTAGTTTCTCCAGGGATATGTTTTATTTTCATTTTGTAGAAGCACGCCGCTCATGACGGCAGCATGTTGGAGTAGCTCTGCTACGTCACTTCTGATTTGCTCTTTTTGTAGACTTATGTTCTTAAGTTTTTTTTCTTCTTCTTCTTGGTTGAGGCATTGCATGTTTGAATAGTTATTCCCTCTGGTTTTGAATGCTGCGCAGCTGGAAGAACTTTTTACCATTACCTTTTCCCCCCCCCCCCCTTTCAGACAGTTGTTAATGATGCATAACAGTGTGGGAACAGTGCGCTGTTTTACAACTTGGGAACTACCATCTCGAAGCTCAAATATTACCTGAGGTACCAGAGGAGTAAACAAGGAGGATTCATGGACCGAAGAGCAGAGAGAGAAAGAGAAAATTCAAACCATGTCTTCAGTCAAACACAATGCTTAAGGGATACATCCCCGACTCCAAAATCTCTTTGCCCGGCTTTCTAACCGTACAGAAAGGCTGAGATGTAAAGAGGAGCAGCCAAAGCAAACAACACGGATCAGCAGTGCTTGCCTGCAACAGATAGTGTCAACCAGGACTTATAACTGTGAAATATCATCTCTGCTGCCTGGATTTTGTGCTGTTATGACAAAAAGACAGCAACAATCTGCAGTCAGAGGCCTATTTAGCGTTGACACAAGACTGACTGCTATCTAGCGTCACTTCCTGTCCAGAGCGTCACCGTCCTTGACAACTTTTTTGAAGGTGATTGGATGATGTGAGTCATGACATTTAATTTCCGTTTTAGGATAAATAAAGTGTTTTTGAATCGAACTAAGCTGAATTGAAGTGAATTAGATTTAATTGAATTTAAATGAAATGAAATATTTGTGATGGTTGACGTTTACGTCGAGCCTGTGTTCACATCTATTCTTTTTTTTATCTGGTGTAGATTAGAGAGAATTTTCAAACATGTTTATCCAGACACCTGGAAAAAGAGTCATTATAAGAACATGCAAAATTAAGTTAGAAAATACTTAAAGTTCTACCTTAGTTTACTGGGGGGAAAAAAGTGCAAGAAAATGGCCCCATCACACTATTGTGGTCATCTGCTGCCCATTTATGTTAAGGAAGCGTAAACAAATAATTAGATGATTAAACTGAGAAGCGGACTGGGCCCACATCTGCATGTCAGCACCTCAGCTGCACATGTAGAGGAAATACCAAAGAAACTCAGAAAACTGTTTACGAGCTCTATAATTCTCTAATATGGTGGGTGAGGGGGGAGGGAGAATGTTGTTAATTAAGTCTAATTGGTAAAATAGGACCAAAATATATTGACGTGCATCAGATGGGGGTCATAAAAAAACACTCTGTAATGCATAGCTCTGACTATGATGTGCACATGCAGGATTACTGTATAAGGAGCTGTGAAAATGATAAATACCACATGTTGAGGGGACAAGTTGTAGATTTAGCTGGGAATGTGCAAAAACACAGGCTGACAGGACGATGCCTGGTCTGAAGGTTTGGCACCAAAAGGAGGCTTTCAGCATGACGATGATCCAGAGCATGCTGCCAAAACATGACAAAGAGTTTCTAAAAGGGAAACAGAAAAATTGAGACATCGGACGATTATGTTGCTTAACTCGAATCCAACCAAAACGAAAAAAAAAACCACCTCCGAGGCTCATCTCAGACAGAAGGGTAGACAGAACAGCTCCTTTACTGGAAAGCAGCTGAAAAATGAAAAGGTCATAAAAACAATCCTAGAACTTTTCTCCCAAATCTGTTTCGCAATATTCGTGACGCATTTTATTTATGAAAAGAATATTAGAACTTTTTTATTTTTATTTTTTTAATCTAAGTTTGAATATTTTGTTGTGAGGTTTTGTAGGCTGACTTTTTATGAGGTCCTTTCTTTAGGTTCAACCTGTTGAGATGTACAGTTCTTGTTTTCACATCTTTGTTTAAATTTTTATAATTGTTTTTTTCTCCAGTCATCATTATCAGCTTTTTTGTCCTCTTTACACCACCCCATTTTTTTCTTTCTTTTCTTTTTAATTAAGCCCCGATTTCTACAGACTCCTTTCAGCTCCAGGTTGTAGAGTAATCTTTTATTTGACTAAT
The DNA here is from genome assembly GCA_903067095.1 of Girardinus metallicus. Lineage (NCBI taxonomy): Eukaryota > Metazoa > Chordata > Actinopteri > Cyprinodontiformes > Poeciliidae > Girardinus > Girardinus metallicus. The sequence goes on from CAEGAE010084580.1 coordinate 150,688, forward strand.
GTGTTTCTTCTGGCTGGAAGCAATCCTCTATCAAAGTTTTTGAGCCAGAGTCCGAACTTGAATCTGCTAGAATCTGGTCAGCATTTACAAGAAGGGTTTGCTTGCTGTAGTGGCACTAAAGATTTTCCCAGTGGTTATTGTGAAAGGAGTAATTCTGAAAAGGACTTTTTTTAAAAAAATATTAGTAAACTCAGAATCTATTTCTTTTCAGAATGTACACATCTTTTCATATCATCTTATCTTATCTTTATCTTTTCTTTTCCTATCAGAAACAAACTTCTTAGTTTGAATGAAAGTAATCTTAAAAATGTACCAAGGGTATGAATAATTTGGGGTTTAATTGTATGCAAATATCTGGTTCGAGTTGTATTTGTGGGCAATCTACGGCCGGTTTTGGCTGAGCTCGGTGGCTGTTCTGCAGCTTTGCCACCTTTTTTTTTATTTCCTGTAATGTAGACCTTTCTATGTGTTTTTCAGTCTTGTGGGTTTTTGGGGCATCTAAAAATCAACTTCCTGTCTTCATGAAAGCACTTCAAAAGCTCACAGGAGGCAGAGTTGTCTGGTTTTTTTTTGTGTCTTCTTTCCTTTTTCAGCAAATATCAAACAGGAAGTGAATTCACATTTGAAATCAGATTGAAAAATTACTGGTCTTCGGTAGCTTGGATGACATGTTTCAGCCAAAAAGAATTTTATTTCTGATCTTTCATCAAAAAATTATATGCACCTGATAAGTTATTTTTCACTTTACAAACCATTACTAAGATTTCCAACAATTGGACAAGTTCTGGAACCTGTTCAGTAAATAATCTTTACGTTTATGTCAGCAGGTACTCAAGTATCGTAAACTGCAACTTTTCTTAAAATTGCTTCGATTTTAAAAAAAAGTTGCATTTGATTAGAAGCAAATGCAACGTTCAGATTTTGCTCACAGCAGCCTTTCTGAAAGCCTGAAAATAGTTTTTGTTGATCAGGTTTACTCTATCTACAAGGTGTCAGATTTAAAGAGACACCAATATGATCTCAGTGACAACATTGAAAAAACATGAAACATTTCAGTTTTTTAACTAAGTAGAGCAATAGACCTTAAAATACAAGCGGTGTCTGCTCATATATACGATATATAGATATAAAAAATAGTTTTTCTGTGCGTGTGAGCTATCTACTCCATTACCAAAGCTTATACAGATCAGTGTTCAGGTTATTTTTGCAGCTCATCATTTAAGAGCATACAAAGTCCTTACCTTTTTAATTAAAACCCAAAGATTCCCTCCCTGCTGATGAACGCTCGGCATGCCGCGTTCCCATCCTGCTCCGTGAGTGCAACACACACGCAGGTCTGACAGCTGAATTAAAACTCAAATTCCCTTCATTCACCGGTTGCCACGGAGACCTAAACATGTTCAGTGTGTTGATCTTGGGTTACCTGGTCACTTTCTGAGCATGCTCAGTAGAGCTTCATGTCACCTGAGAAACACAGGTGTCATTTCTGACTCAAGAGTCTTGAACGTTGCACCAAATGTTGACTTGTTTTGCACGTCGGTCGTGTGTGACCGAAGTTCAGAACAAATCTGCAGAAAGCCTGTTTGTTTTATTAGTCTAATTTATTATCAATTCGTTATTTACAGCTTATACGACTGCTTCCAACAGAGATAAAATAGCTTGTCTAATCAAAGCATCAATCAAATGTAATTTAAGTTAAAAAAATGAGCAGTGTCTTGTTGTAAGAGTTCAAACCTCTTGATTTTTTCTACATTTTGGCAGGTTGTAATCACAGTCACATTCAATAGAGTGCAATATGAATTTTGATGAGGCTTTTTTGGTCACACTAACATAACCTTTTTTAAAATAACCATTAAGCCAGTATTAAACCCACATTTCCGTTTTAAAACAGCTTTTTCTTTTCTATTAGTCTGATGTAGTTGTATTGTCATTAGTTGCGTTCGGATATAATCCTAATTAACTAAATAAAATCCAATATCGACCCCTTACTCAATGTTCAACATATTACATAGTCAGGACAATTTTCCCAGCAGCCCCGGGACTCTCGATGATGTCATGGTGAGCCTGGGCAGCCTTCTCCAGCGGGTACCGGGGGCCGACGACCGGCCGCAGCCAGCCGGCCTCCATCCCCGCAAACAGCAGCGCTGCACACTCCCTCTTCTCCTCCTGACGGGGACAGAGGAATCATTACTGATCTGAGCACACAGTGTTGCTAAGAGAAGTGCAGCTTGTTAGATGCAGCCACAGTGGGTGGGGGCTTTTAGTTAGGACGTTGCTGTGTACCGGTGTGGAGGAGAAAAGGGACACTCCTACGATGCTGCTCTCTTTGGCCATGGTGTCTCTGGGGTTGACCTCAATAGAGCCTCTTGAACCGACAACCTGCAGGAGAGAGAAAGAGCAGAACCACTCTCACTCTCACTCACAAAGTAAAGCTGGTCATATTTAGAGTAGTCAGAGAATGATTTTTTATCTCAGACGAAGAAGACTGACGTCGTACAGACCGTGACTCGTCCTCCGTACGCCAGCAGCTGGAGGTCTTTGCCGAGGTTTATGTTGGAAAGCATCTCCACTATCACATCCACCCCTCGACCGTCTGTGGCCTCCTGGAGCACACAAAACATCCAAATCCAGTGTTTCTGTAACACTTACAGTGCAGTAAAAAAAAAAAAAAAAAAGTATTTGACAGTTCAAACACAAATCTTTTTTTTTTTTTGCCACACTTTGGTGTTTCAGATCACCAAACTAGTTTTTTTTATATCTGACAAAAACAACCTGAGCAGATAAAGGTTTTCCAGTGATGATTTCATTTATAGAGAGAATTTTTTTTTTCTTTTCGTTAAATTATGAATTAACTTTGATTAAACACTTGTTTGATTCATTTTATTGTCTCACTTACTGCCTCGCCTGTAAAAATGACAATATCACTTAAGAAGTAAATGATAAATAAAAAAATGTAAGAACATTAAGGACCATTATCCACTAATGCTAAACATGGAAGAGAGGAGAACCTTCCCAGCAGTGCCTGACCAAAATTAATCTAGGACCCATCGCCAACTCATCCAGGTCACAAATATGATTCTGCTTGTTTACTAAATTTCACAGTAAAACCTCTTGTGATACAATTAGCTGTATGAAAAGTGCTCTATGAATAAAGTTTGAATGGTTGACGGTCAGAGATCACAATTCAACAATCAGAAACGACATTAAATGAGCGAGTACCAAGGCCAAAACCACAGACGACCAGAACAAAATGTTGCATTTTGATGGCCTGTGGAAGTATGAACACCCTGCTGAAGGCATAACCTTCAGCAGGGTGTTCATACTGAAAAACGCTCCAGTGTGCCTCAATGAAACCGATTCTGCAAGGAGTAATGACACGATTTCTCCGGAGCTGTCTAAGGCCATGCTTTTCTGAAACTACAACGTTTAATGATCTGAAAAATCAAAGGGAGGACAAAACAAGCAAAACCAGAAGACACCATAAATAGTTCCCATTGGCGTTCCTTCATGTCGGTACCATGATTCTGTCTGTGTATCCATTCTCTCGATGATTAAAAGCACAGTGCGCTCCGTTGCCGAGGGCCAACTTCATCCCTTCTGGTGTCCCCGCCGTCCCCAGCACCCTGAGGCCCAGAGCGCGGGACAGCTGGCACGCTGCCACACCCACCTGTTGGATGCATTAGAAACATTTTTATAGCGTCAGATTACAACCAACAGTAAAAATAGAAACGCACAAACACGTTCATTTCCGTGCTCCTGCTTCATGATATGCTGACCTAAAGCTAAAAGTAGCAACAAACAGCTAAAGTCAGCAAATTATAGACACAAAAGCTAAAGATAGCTTCTGCTTTGCTTCTTTTTAATTGGTCACAAAAGTAAAAAAAAAAAAAAACAACAAAAAAAAAAACCATGAAGACTTTTTCTATTTCTTGAAAACTCTGAAGGAAATACAGTTGGCAAATATAAGGACAAGTAATATTTATTCCACTTCTCAAACAAAAAAAACTGCGGTGTGGCTCGGGTCCATTTGGACCGACTTTGACCACAACTCAAGAAGGACTCATACAGGACAGGCAACTGATCCAGATGTAAGACTGTAGATTTATTTTATATTCTGTCATAATCTTTCCTGACAATTAAAAATTTGAAAGTGGAAACAAAACAAAGTATTCATGTATTAATACTCAAACTTTTTGCTTTGTTTTTCATCGCATTGCATGAATAACTTATGCAGCATGATGTGATGTGATGCTTCTTAGTTCAGAATCTGAGTCGTCTTTCTGTCTGTTTTAGGCATCCTTGGACTTTCTTGTCCTCTGTCACAGAACCAAACGGCCCTCACTGACAGCCACAGCTCGCAGTTTCATTCACACGGAAAACCTGGAGCTGCTCTCACCCCTCCACTGGCTCCATGGACGAGGACCGTCTCTCCAGCTTTGGCATGAGCTCTGCAGCACACAACAAAACACCGAAAACTAAAGCTAACCTTCTGATTAAATCATCATGTTGTGCTACAAAATGTTCCCAAGTTTGGATGAAGCTACAAAATGTGATTGTATTTTTTAATGCAACTCTTAATACTGACTTAACTTTTGTGGTATTAGTTTTTATTGGCATGGCTAACTTTTTTAACTCAACTTTTTTTTTTCGTTGTAGTAAATCAAATTAGGAACAGGTAGGATGTATGTGTGATTGAATTGAATTGACTTTATTAAATTATTTTTATCTGTTGTGTATTGGCGCTATTATATAATTAAACTGAACTGAAAAGATGTAGATGTTGAAGGTTTCTGCAGATGGACGTTTCAGAATAATGCTGTAAAGATACTTTCCACCAGAGGGCAGTGTTACTCCATGTGCAGAAACAGCTGTATCAGTTGCTTGTACCAGATAAACTCTCAGTTTATCTGGCTTCTTTTTTAGATGGCTGCAGCCCGAAATCTCGCTTTCTCTTTCTTTTAAAGTTATGATCTGAATTACTATTTTTTTTTGCAACGTTATGTAAAGAACAAATGGTTCTGCAAAAATATGGCTAATGTATTAGCCATATTTTAGCCATATGTTCCACAGAACATAGTCAAATGTGCCCAAAGAGACATTAAAGTTTTGAGAAGATGTGAAAACATGCCAACAAACTCTATAGTCATCTGTCAGCAGTGACTTAGAAAGCTGAAGAACTTAAAGTAAAAATATTGTATTTTCATTTCTTTGTGTCTGTGGCAGAATACATGGATTATTAAAGTATTAAACATGCTTTTATAATCCTTGTTTTGCACAGTTTTCTGGAGGGTCTTTCCCAGTTTTTTCAGTCTGATGGTTTGTAACTGTAGCATGTGCAGACCTTTAGTTTAAACTTTGGATAACGCCAAATCTATGAAGGTCTTACTTGTGAACCAGGGCTCTGTAGGCTGTGAAGTAAGGAATGCCTATGGCTGCTCCCTGTGTGAAGTCTAGCGCATCAGGCAGCTTGTGGACACAGTCGTCCGCTGCTACAGCATACTCCGCGTAACCTCCAGACTGAGTGGCGGTGGTGAAGACGCGATCCCCTGCCTGGAAAACACAAACAATCGCTTGATGTGTGGACCATCTCTGGGGCCGATTTGGTAAAAGTCTAAGAGATGACTGCTGTCAGTGAAGAAACAGGAGTGAAAAGGGTGAAAAATGATCTATTTATGGGTAGAGTGCTAACTTTTTTTTTCCTAGAAAACAAATCATTGACACGTTTAGTGTAAAACAAGGCTAACGCTGTTGTAAATATTTTTTTCCAGAGGAAATATAAGAAAAGGTTAGGGTTTCTAATAAAGAACAGACTATATAGTGGCATATCCTAGTGTGTGTTTTACTGTGACCTTTACTGCAGTGACTCCCTCTCCGACAGCATCCACCACTCCGGCTACATCTGAGCCTGGTGTGTACGGCAGAGTGGGCTTCCGGGCGTAAGATCCGGATCGGATATACGTTTCCACAGGGTTCACTCCACAGGCACGGATACGGATCAGTACCTGCATCACAAAGATCCTAAATCAGCTGTAATTAATACAAGTTTCTTTTTCCCTGCCCAAATCTATTAAACACATTTTCTCTTTAATGACTACATTAAAGTCTAAAAGTATTTAAAATTATTTGTATTCAACCAAGAAGTTTTCTTCTGATAGAAAATGAGACGGGCATCAATCAAAAGAAAAAGCAATCGCAAATTGATTGTGAAAACAAACGTGTGCTTATCTAATTACAAATGATGTGAACAAATAACAAAAATGATTTATACCTTCCCTAATAATCAATGGAAAAATCTTTATTGGCATTATATTAGTCAAACCCTCCTTATTATTACTGATCTGCTTTTAGCATCTTTCCACTGATGATTTATGCTTTTTGATGAGCTCTGAATGTCTGATGGAGGAGGGTCTTCCTGCCATGACCCTAATCTTTAGCTCTTTCACAAATTCAGATTTATAGTAAAAGACTGTAAATTTTAATCTGCCACGGGTATGAATGAATATGGACTTAATTGTATGTTTTTACAAAGGGAAATTAGGATTATAAATTATGATCACAGGAAATGTTTGTTATATTGTCCAAACTATTGCCAAGAAAATCAAAATAAGCATTGTGAAATATAGTATGATAGCTTTCCTGATTTTACAATATTGTCATCATCCCACTTTTCTTTGGAATATAAACAAGTGGATGATGACAATTTTGTTTTTGTTTTGCACTTTGACCCCATCCTCCCCATGTAAATGTAGTTACATTTATGAATTATTAATCATTAATCGTAGCAGGGAAGACAAACTGCTGAACGGATGTTTGGACTGACTTTAATTATACAAAATAAATAAAATAAATAAATAAACATCGGTGAAATTAGACCTGCGTTTGCACAAAAAGAGAAACAAAACAAAGAGCCATGTCAGACACCGTAATGTATGAAACCTATGGTTATGGCCAGGCTTCCGGCCACCTGTCCGCCAGTGGACTGTGACCCGCAGAACTGCGCCTGCAGAGTGATGTCTCACCTGTCTGTGTCCCGGCTGAGGGACAGGGACATCGGAGGACAGCCTGAGAACAGACGGCGCTCCAAACTCACTGACTCTGATGGCTCTCATCATCCTGCTGCCTGACATGTCAGCTCACCTACAACTCGATCTGCAAACAGGACCAGGTGACAGAGGAGCTCAGCGTTACTTTCACTGACTGAAAAAACAAAAAAACAAAACAACAAGCCTGTGGCAGCTCCCTCTTCTTCTTCTTCAACAAATGTTTCGGATTTGGCACGTCAGCGCCCTCGTCGGTACACTTAATTAACTGTGTTTTTTGTTTTGTTTTGTTTTTGCTGTATCGTGCGTATTTACGCTTCTTTACTTTCTACCACTCAAAATTTAATACTGCTTACTTGTATCAAGATTTTCCCTAGATTTTATTTTATGTTCTAACAATGTTTTTCTAATATAGAGAAAGGCAATGATTTTCATCCAACTTTGTTTGTCACAATTCCAGTTGTTGTAAAACTACTTTTCTGACTGCAGATATGAAGATGCTTAGGCTAGTACTCACTTATGGTAAATTCCTGAAAAAGGAAGATTTACTCTCAGTTTTCCTACTTGGGTGGCATGTTTTCCTGTCTTTTCCATTTTCAACAGTGCGTACCCTATGAAATTGCTTATAAAGTTGTCAACCCTCTTGAATCAAGTAAAAATAAATAAATAAAGTATTTAACCGTTTAAAAAAAAAGAAAAAAAGTGACTGATAGGCTTGTGTTGAGGTGCTAAAAAATACAATTGTTTCTCCTTTGAGGTTTTTTCACATTAAGTGTGTGCAAACATAGTTGTGAAAAATAAACTAATAAATAAATGACATAAAAGTGTTCTGTTTTCTTTCTTTGATCACTTTTACTTCCATCTTTGTAATTATGTATGCGTTTTTATCATTCTGAAGTCTTTTTTGTTTCTTTTAAAGAGTGAAACTTTTAGTTTAGCCCGTGCTTCCATCGATTATTTCGTCGATTGAGTAGTTCAGTCTTACGCCGTGACGTCACTTCCGTTTTACGTAGCCTGATTCCTACGTGAATGGAACTACTTTCAAGTACCGACTGGGAGTTAGATAAACCCAGCCACATGAGTACAGAGACGAGTGAAACGCGGAACCAGGGGCAGCGTAGAGTTTCCTCATGTTAAGCCTCCAGCGTTTATTAACATGATAGTACAATGTCTGCGAACGGGTTTCCCCGTGGAAGAGGAGCCATTTGTAGCCTGCTTTAAACAGACAGCCACTCCGACGGGACTGCAGTGATTGAGATAGGTGACTGTATGGTTTGACTCGTCCCTGGGTTTGTCAGAAATGGCAACAAAAGGCAAGTTTTTGCTTCAGAGGGTCCTTCCGGGACTCAGAGCTCGTGCTGTGCGGTATCACCAAGCGTCAGGTAGAGGACACCTGGTGTGCAGGACACCAGTCAGACAGCTGAGCAGCTCCAACAGAGTCCACATGCCTCCCTCTGCCACCGCAGGTACTCCTCAACTCATGGATATAACGGAATAATGACAGCGTTGGCTCTCTATTGTGTTGGTCGACTGTGTTCATTTACTGTAATTCCTGAAACGTTTGTACTGTCGTGTCTCCAGGTCCCAGCAGCCTGTCGTTCAGGACTCACACTTGTGGAGAGCTGAGGTCACATCATGTAGGAGAGAAGGTCACGCTGTGTGGATGGGTCCAATATCTCAGGTTTTATTCTCTATTAGCTCTTCATTATTTGAGACGTAGTGTACTTTGGACGTTTTTTTTTCTTCTTACTGTTTAACCTTTTCAGCCTTAACATTAGTTCATTTTTTGTGATCTTTACATGATAGTCCAGAACAAAGTGGTGCATTATAGTGAAGTGAAAGTATAAAGGAGGCTCTAAATATTTCTTTAGAAATAAAAAAATGTAAAAAGGGGCACACACTTTTGTTCATTTTTCAAAGTCATTGGTGGTAAAATGTTGATCAGATTTGGGCGTGAAGGGCAGGACTTTAGGCCGTAGTGCATGTGTAACAATCAGTAATTTAACAAAAATAAAAATCTAATTTATTTGTTTTTCTGTTTTAGATTCTGATGTGTTCCTTGTTTTTTTTTTTTTTTTTTGGTTGCTTTTACTTCCACTTCATGTTTACCTGAACAGAGTAAAAAAAATGATAAGAAATATTTGAACATGTCAACAAATTCTATCTAACCCAAAATTAGAAACCATTATTAAACTTGTCAAGTGACGAGAAATAATGTTCTTCTATTCTAACACAATTATTGTATACAATTTCACTGATCAAGTGTTTGAAATAAAGGTAATGATTTCTTTCTGCTTACCACAGACAAGATCTGTTTATCATCCTGCGAGATTTCAGCGGTTTGACTCAAGTTCTAATCCCCCAGAAAGACGTAAGAAATTGAATTCAGCTGTAAAAAGCTGCTGATGTCACTGAAAAAATAAATAATACAGAAAATGTATGAATTAATTGAAAAATTATTAGAAGCCCCACCTTAAATGTAAGGGTTTTTTTTCCCCCCCCATTTTAGTCTGCCATCAGCAGGAAAGCAGAGCTGCGTGATCTGTCTGTGGAGTCAGTCGTCAAGGTTACAGGAACAGTCAGAAGAAGACCGGACGGGCAGGAGAACAAGGTTTGAGCGTGTTATCAGGTTATATTGTTTGTTAAATACATTTTTTTGTAATATTTTTTACAGGGAAATTGAGTATTCTTAAGAAAAAAATACTGTTTTTCAATAAAAACAAGTATATTATATCACTTGTATTTTTTGCTGGGAGTTGATTGGGAGGAAGAGAATATTTAAGTCCTCTAATGATATCACCTTTGGCTGTCAACAGTCGCTGCTGTTCTACTGTGATTTCCAGATAGACATTAAAAACAGATCAATTAAATGTGTCAAGTGGCTGCAGGAGTGTTTGCACTAAGAATGAGTTTAACAAAATCTGTGTCATAAACACAAATCCATAAGCAGAAAAAGTTTGAAAATCCCTAAGCAGAAAGAGCGCTGATTTCGCTGCTCATGATCAAAATCACCGCTCGTTAGCAGCACAGTTAGTTAATGAAATGTTTTCTAAGATATGTCCTGCAAACCTGCATCAAAGCAGCCATTTTTCTCTAGATGGGCCTGACTTCTCATCTCGTTGCATTTACGCCAGGCGATGCCAACAGGAGACGTAGAGGTGCTGGCGGAAAATGTGGAAGTCTTCAACGTTTGCCGGAAGCTGCCTTTTGAGATAAAGGACTTTGTCAAAGTAAGCGTCGCGTTCAACTAATGAGTAAGCTTTTATTCGTAAATTAGAGTGACCTTTAAAAATGTGTCGTGTCTGTCGGGTGGTGCAGAAATCTGAGTCGTTGCGGATGCAGTATCGCTACCTGGACCTGAGGTCGTCGCAGATGCAGAAGAATCTCAGACTGAGATCTCAGCTGGTGATGAAGATGAGGGAGTATCTCTGTAATGTGCATGGTACGGACAGTGAAGTTCACTTGTTTCTGTTTAGTTATTCTCTTTCAAATTTGACCTCAATTCTGTGTAGTTTTATTGTTTTATTGTCCTCTCCTTTTTTTGTAGGTTTTGTGGATGTTGAAACACCTACTTTATTCAAAAGAACACCCGGGGTAAGAAGGTCCTCAGCTATTTTAATCATAGAAGAACAACTTCTAAAAAATCCTTTCTCATTTGTATATCATTGCAACACCTCACAAAGATATTCAGACCCCTTCAATTTTCACATTTTGATAGTGCAGCATAAATCTTCAGTGGATTCTTTTGGGGGTTTTATGTGAACATAAAACTGATTATAATCGGGACCCTAAAGGTAAATAACTTAAGTGCGGTCAGATTGGATGGAGGGTTGTGAACAGCAATTTTTAAGTCTTGTGAGACAGGATACAGGACTGGACTTTGACTGGGCCATTCTAGCACATGATTAGAATGTGCTATAATGATACTTAGTTTCAGGGCATCTTCCTATTAACTCTCATCAGCTTCTCTAACCCTGTTGAAGAAAATCATCTCCATCCTGATGCTTCCACCATCTTATTTCAGCTTTGGTGGTTCAGTTTTAGTTGTCGGCTAAAAGTTTCATTTTGGAACTTGCAATTGGAGGTATGAGGGTAGAGAGAGGTTCATACAAATGCACACTATGCTTTTTATGTGTTTCTTTGTATGTGTTATCGTATCATTTTCCTACTAATTCACTATTAGTGAATTACAACACTTTGTGTTGGAGTAGCTCATAAAATCCCTCAAAATAAACTGACATTTTTGTTGCCGTAACCTGGCGAAATGTTATAAGAAAATCAAATGGAATGCATATTTTTCTTTAAAACACATAGTTTAGAAAAGCTTAAAATGTTATTATGGCAAACGTATGTGTCACTTTTTGAAGCTAACATCTAAACGTGTCTGATGCGTTACTGAGAATCTCGTGTTTTTGTTTCAGGGTGCCAAAGAGTTCGTCGTCCCCTCCAGGGAGCCGGGCCTGTTTTACTCTCTGCCTCAGAGTCCGCAGCAGTTTAAGCAGCTGCTGATGGTGGCTGGAGTGGACCGGTGAGTGACCAGCTCACTGTACCTTTAATGTGGAAGAAAACCTCCCCGCTGCCTCCCACACATTAAATCAGACAAATTCTCTTAAACTTTTTATTTGCAGCAGCGCAACATTTAGCAGAACTTTAACCAAAGTCACAGTTGAAAGGAGAATTGAGTATCGTTGTTCCCTGACTTTGACGTCTGTCCCTATGCTTTTAGTTGGTCCCTGTTTTAACACAGCTGATGGAATAAAGGAAATAACTAGTAATCAAGCTTAAGCCATCAATCAAAAACAGGAGGTTTGAGTAAATGCTTTAAAATAATTGTAATTACTTGTAAAAAAAAAATCGGATTGCAAAGGCATCGTATCAACATAAAGAAGGTTTTGTGATGGTTTACAGGAAAGTGTTTAGCTTGATTTAAGTCTCATCAACGTGTGGCTTATTATACATTTAAATAAGCAGTCGTTGCTTTGCTAGAGAAGAGAAAAATCCTCACTGAAAGTTGGCCGACAATAGGAAATTGTTGAGTTACTTTATTTTATGAACAGCTTTGTTATTTGTTGTGCATTTGTAATTTAGCCGCAATCAGTTTGCTTGTGCTTTACTTCAAATATCTTTCGTATTTGTTAAATCTCATAAAAATACAGAATGGGGTGAAGTTAAAGGTAAAGATAAAGGAAATTTTATTTATATAGCACATAAATAAAATGTGCTATATAAATAAAACTCAAGCACGGTCGGCAACTCAGGCCGACCGTGCTTGAGTTGCTTCCTAATTCATAAACACAAATGTCGACTCTTTGTCTGGTGTAATCAGGTACTTCCAGGTGGCTCGATGTTACCGAGACGAAGGCTCCAAACCAGACCGGCAGCCAGAGTTCACTCAGGTGGGACGCAGCAGTGGGTTGCTCGGCCTGTTCTCTGAAGGTGTCACATGTTTGCTTGTTGTTGCGTCTCGCACAAATGTATTGTTTTCCTTTCACTTCTACAAGTTACTCCACCTTACTTTCTGTTAGTCTGTCACATAAAATCCTAGGAAAATAAACCCAAAGATTTTTTTTTTTGAATGTGACAAAACGTGAAATAATTCAGTATTTTGCAAGGAGCTGTGGCTGTCAGGTTTTGCTAACCTATCAGATCTTCTCGCTGACCGCTCCAGGTGGACATAGAGATGTCTTTTGTGGACCAGGCCGGCATTTTATCGCTGGTGGAGGGTTTGCTGCAGCATTCCTGGCCAGCAGAGAAAGGGTCTCTAAAGGTCCCTTTCCAGACGATGACGTATAATGAAGCGATGAGAGACTACGGCGTGGACAAACCGGACACTAGATTTGGCATGAAGGTGAGTGAGTTCTTGTGGCTTAGATGAACCAAACCTTGACGTGGATTACCAATAGATTGCATATTTACAGAATTTCAGATTTATCAAGAATATGGTGTGCAGGTGACTTAATCAAGCCTAAATTGTGTTTAACCAGACGAAAGGTTGAGGTCATTAAGAAAGTGTTCGTATTGTTCTCATGTATTTTTTTTCCGTCTTCTTGCTTTCCCAGCTGACAGACATCAGTGATGTCTTCTCCTCCACTCAGATTGAATTCCTCAAATCAGCTCTCAGCCAATCAGAAGGCTCGGTTCAGGCCATACGTGTCCCCAGTGGAGCTGTATGAATATTTATATTATTTATACTATTGTAAAATGCTCTTCTGTGCTACACAGTTCAGGATTAGTTCAATAAAAAAAAACTTACAGAAAATGTATTTAATTCAAATAAGACATGCTTTGTTATAATATTAATGGTTGTATGCTGATATGTCATTTGTGCCGTTTTTGCTTTTACTTGTGGTTGTTCTGTGTCTGCTGAAAGAAACTTTTCACTGGGAAAGATTTAGAGGAATTGAAGCAAGCAGCCAAGAGTCAATTTGGACAGGTAGGCTCATTTTTCCTTCTGTTTTTATCAAGTAAAGCTTTTTAATGATTAGATTTCAATTGTTACTAAATCCTAGATGGCCTTTGACATCCCAAAACATTTTCCAAATCTGCATTTCCTATTTAAATCATTAGGAAGACAAACACTAGAAGCTACTCCCCCCCAACAACTCCCTCATCTAAAGTCAATCATTGCAATAAAAAATCCACAAAGATTATTAGGCCTGTTTTTTTCTTAAATAGTAATTTTTTTTTCCTATAAAGGAGCTGAGTCTGGTGTTGGTCAGAGAAGACGGCGCGTTAAAGTCTCCCCTGAAGAAGCTGGTGCCCGTCTCCGTCACAGAGGATCTGCTGAGGAAGACTGAAGCCGGACCAGGAGACTTGCTGCTGCTGGCAGCCGGCTCTCTCCACGCTGTGGTAAGGTCTTGGCTCTAAGACATACTGAACAACTAAAAATGCTCTCTTTAACTTCCCTTCTCCCTGCTGTCAGCGCCCGATGCTCGGCAGCCTTCGCCTAAAGGCAGCTCAGCTCCTAGAGGCTCACGGCCTTTCGGTTCGTGACCCGGATGCTTTCAACTTCCTGTGGGTTGTGGACTTCCCTCTTTTCTTATCAAAAGAAAATAAACCCGAGGAGTTGGAGTCTGCTCATCATCCTTTCACTGCTCCGCAACCAGAGGATAGAGAGTTGCTCTTCACAGAGCCACACAAGGTGTTTATATATATATATATATTTTTAAATAGTTGCCCTTGTGGAAAATAAAATATTGCACAGGCCATAGTCAGTGTGGTGTTTTGGTGCTTCGTAGGTGCGGGGGCAGCATTATGACCTGGTACTGAACGGCAGTGAAATTGGAGGAGGGTCCATCCGGATCCATAAAGCCTCAGAGCAGCTTCATGTCTTAAAGAACATCCTGAATGTTAGCTTTCCTTACTTAATAAAGAGAGAAATTAATATTGTCTCATACATGTTATAATAAATTTTTTATTTTTACTTTGGCAGGAGGATCCCGGTCTCCTTTCCCATCTGCTGGAGGCTCTAGACTCTGGAGCGCCACCTCATGGAGGCATCGCTCTGGGTAACTCTGCTCATGCCTGGAGATTAACATTAGAGCCACCAGAGGGCGCCATTTGACCCCAAGTCAGAATAATCTCAGCTATGATAAACATCGGATTGCTTCAACTGGTTTCATACACTAACAGCAGGACAAGAGTTGAGCAGCACAAACAATGAGATCAGTAAAAAGAAATGATGGGAAAAGCTGAATTTTACATTAAAATAAGACACTTTAGCCTTTGTGATCTAGATATCAATCAAAAAATGTTCAGCATTCATTAAAATGAACAAAAAACAATTTTTTTTTCCTTGTCAAAATGTTATGCCAGAATATTTTGAGTAATTACATGTCCTAGTTGGTCATAGCATCACCTAAACATAACATATCTGCATTCAAATTTTCAACATAGCAATTCCCAAAGCTTAATAAATCATTTGGTCGTGTAACTTGCTAAATTGTGTCTTTCTGGTAAAAATGACCATCTTTAGCAGTTTATATGGTCATAACTGTTATGTTACGAATAGCCCATAAGGTAAGAGATGTTAAAGGGAGTCATTTTAGGGAAATTCATGAAAAATGAAATCAGGAGGACTCAATGTAAAAGAAATTACACAGAGTTAAAGAATGTTTGCGAAGTCCAAATTCAGGTATTTTATTGAATCGGGAGATAAATTCAAGCATAGAACAGTTGCTAAGGTTTTCTTTTTAATGAAACAGTTTAAATTCAAAAAGCATTTTGTTTGCCAAAGCATTTTTCAGTATATTTTTACAGGCAGAGTTTTTTTCTTTTTTAGCTAACTTGCAGCTGGTTTGCTGACTCCTTTATCATGCCTCCATAGGTTTGGATCGCTTGGTCTCTCTTTTGATCGGAGCTTCCAGCATTCGTGATGTCATTGCCTTCCCTAAGTCATTCCGGGGTCATGACCTCATGAGCCACGCGCCTGATTCCGTGTCAGAGGAGGAGCTGAATTCATACCACATTTCTGTCAAATGGCCAACAGGGGAAGGACGAGAGGGGAAGTGAGACGTTGAAAAAGACAAATCAGCACCTGAGGAGATGTTTTCCTAAATTTCTGACCTGCACATCAGAAATAAAAGCGTTGATGAGGACACAGAGAGAGACACGTAGACTCAACAATGTCCATTTGTTCCGCAGGGACATTAAAGACAAGAGAATTTAAGAGAGAAATGATCCGTCGGCTGTATCTGGACACTCAGGGTTGAAAAAATATCATGCCAAAAGGACAGAGTGTAAAGCTAAAACTGAACTATGATGGAACACTTCAACTCATATCAAAACTTATGAGGTCCAACTTAGTAGGTGTTTCTCACTGTAACTGAGTCTGTTTTGTTTCGTAAAATGAAATTTATCGACAAAGTTACTGTTTCAGGACATTTCCTTTAAAACTGTGTCTTGTCTGTGTCAGTTTGAGTGATCTGTTTGCCACCTTGTTGATAAAGAGTAAAGCTCTTGTGGTAAGAAAGTTTCAGAATAGAAAATAGCATTCAAAATCCCTAATTGGAACAGTGGAAGGTTGTTGTTGTTTTTTAAATACAAGAGAATCTTGGGATCAAAGGGTTAAAGATACATGAGTAATTCCAGTACAAAAAGACTTTTTTAAGAGTAAAGTTCCTAATAACTCTTATCCTCTCATTAACACGATTACCTTACAGTGTGAGACTTTTAACACCAAATCTGAAACTGATTTTGTTTTACAAAATAATGACAACTAAATCAAAAATATTTAATTTCTTCCATTTCTTGACAATGGAACTGCTGGGGATGTTCAATCCCTTGGAGTTTTTTTTTTTGCAACCATCCCGATTGATGCTTTTCATAACCATTTTCTCTAATTTGCATGGTGTGCAATTAATGCTCTGTGCTGCAATGATAGCCAAGAATACTGGAGACACAGTCTCTTCACTCAAGTTATCTTCTTGTAAGACTACTAGTACCAGACCTCGGATAAATTAGGTCAGTCACATTAAAGGTGGAGGATATTTTTGATTTAGTTAATATTTAATTTATATTACATTTGTCTTTTTTTTTTCTTTTTTTTTGGAGAAATCAATTTTAAATTTCACATTTGAATGTTTTTTTTGTATGTTCTTTGAAAAAAGAAACGTTTTGTTGTTCATGATTAAATTATAAAAGCAATAAAAAAAAGGTAAAACATCCAAGGGAGTGAATAGTATTTATTGGCACTGTATGCATCCTTTTATATATTACCCTAGCAAGTGTCATTTCATTCGTTTTGTGTAGTTTCGTAATTTTTAGTAGTTTTTCTCACGTACAGCACGGAGACATTTCCGGTTTCTATGACGACGGCAACCCGGAACAGGAAGTGTCAAGGTATTTGACCGTAGCTCAGGAGAAAAAAATGATAGAACAGAGATGTGATTGTTCTTTTTCCGCTTCCAGAGCAGTGAAGTCGTGGCTTGTTTCTGCTAGTTGACGGCGACGTTTAAGTGCATTAGAGGCGTCCAAGAAACGGAATGTCGTTTCCTACGGAGCCTTTGTGTTATTCGGTGCATTTCCAGGGTCAGACGATGCTGAACGGCTAGTCGGCTCGTAGACATTACCCTGTGTTGGTGGTAGAGCTCTGGGGTTTCTTTTTTAAGGATTCTCATATTGTTATCGTTTGGGACATTTCTTTGTGTGTATCCGGAGATATTTGCCTCAAAGCCACACAGCTCTTCGGGACGTCTCAGTGTTTGTACTGGTCAGCCACGTCAGCTATATTCACTGATAAACTCAGAACATCTGTTCTCTTTGGTTCCTACGTTTATTTAGTTGAAAACCGTCGGAGTGACTTCCAATGACAATGGCTCCGATGGGTATCCGGTTGTCACCGCTCGGTGTGGCGGTGTTTTGCCTGCTTGGAGTCGGTGTCATCTACCACCTGTATGCCGGGGTTTTCTCCAATCACCTGTCCTATTTCAGGTTGGATCATTTTTTTTTCTTTATGTTTAATATAGTAACATCTGTCGCAATGCTTACCGCAAGTGCATCAAATGCTATGATGTATAATTTGAATCTAAAGTGGGAAGGTCCTGTCTACTTGAGCCTTCCTGATTATTGTTTTTACATTTTTCTTCTTCCTACTTCTCCATTTATTTTCTCTTTCTTTGAGGTATTACCTAATGTCTGATTTCGACAGATCAAAACTGGTGTGTTTTTTTTTTTTTAGCTTAATCAGACCTGCCTGAATGCTTGAAATTATGTAAAAAAAAAAGAAAAAAAAAAGAAGAAAAATTCAGCTTTTCATATTCATTTAAATAGTGGTGGAGCCGAAAAATGATTTTCGTCTGTCTGAATGCAGTCCTGCTTGTCAGACATTTGCTACAGTTGTTGGAAGAGACTTCAGTAGACAGGACAGTGTGTCGCACCTTAATCGACAGTGGCTCTGCACCTGGCAGGTGTGAATGTGGTATTTGTTTTGTACTTTTAAATAGTTTTTTTAAATAGCTTTCTGAATACTGAGAGATGGACTGATTTAAAAAAAAAGATTATGTCTCTATTGTTGCTGCTTCGGAACATTACATTTTCAATTATCTTCTTTTAAAACAGGATCTTTTTAAATTCAGATATGAACCTTTCTTCTGTCATCTTGTGTCTGCAGGCAGAGGAAAAAGGTGGACTTGAGAGACCTATTAGCTGTCTCTGTGGAGGCTGCACAACTGGGTGGGAAAGAGGTAAAGACAAACCTTTTCTTCGTATTGTCTATGGACTACTGTGTCGAAACATTTTATATGTAAGTGGAGCTAGACTGTAATAACTGTTTAAATGTGCATGATATTAATTATATGCAGATACACACTCTTAGTATTTGTGGGCTCTCTCTAGGTACTGTCGCTTCTTCCCACTGTTGCCACTGGCCTCAGTTTTTTTTTTTTTTTCCTAAACCCAACATCTAGATGCCTAACTCCGTTTTGATTTCTCTCTTTATGCTGTGTCTGCTGGTTGAACATGTAGCTCCTTTCCTTTCTAGGTGAAAAGAGTACGTGAAGAAGACACGCTCAATGAGAAGTCAAAGGGAGAAACAAAGGAGGGAGCTAAAGAGCTTCTGACTATGGGGGACCTGCAGTCGCACCGGAAGATGTATAACCTAATAAAGAACACGTTTCCTGAAATCACTGTGAGTACATCTATTATCATAAACGATGCTTCGATTTTGTGTGTGGTTGAAATGAAAATATCCATATCCAAGTGATTATGCCCGAATGTTTTTGTATTTAGGTATACAGCGAGGAAAGTGACAGCAAACCAGATTCGGTGTCCTGGAGCAGGAACATACCTGATGACATGCTGAAGCTGGAGAAAGGCAGGGAGGTTTCTGCTGACAGCATCACTGTGTGGATTGATCCTTTGGATGCTACTCAAGAATACACAGGTGGGTCGGCATCACAATTTCTGTGATTTGATTAAAATCCAACGTTATTACCTCATCTTCCCTTGTTTTCCTTGCACTTGGAAAACAGTGGAGTCGTCCCATGACCCCACATTCTCCTTTTTTGTCAGCCGTGTTGAACTGGTTCTAGAGTTTGCTTTTCAGCCTCTGAGAACAACCAGCACTGTCACTCTAATTGTTTCAGAAAAATAATTTCTATTCAGAAATACTGCCTAAATCTTTTTTTCTATTATATATTGTCTTATATTTGTTCAGTGTTTTGTAGCACTGTTATGGGACATGTTATGAAAAGTGTTTATAGAAAGGAATATAGCCGGTTATTTAATATAAATGTTTTGAATATTTGTATTAGAGAGAGGGATGGCAGTTCAGTAATATATGAACATCTTTGCCAAAGATGAAACATTTGATGTTGCTGCACCATAAAACTGCATCAGGCCTTTCTTTATATAGTTTCTGTTAATTAATTTTGAGTACTGGTATATTAACTTGGAGTCATTCTAATTATTTGTCATTAGAGCGGCACAGTATGTCTCAAATATATTATTATTATTATTATTATTATTATATATTAGTAGTAGTTTGCTCATTTATCCCATGTGTTGCATCTTTAATGCTAATGTTGCAGCAAGTCGTACAGCAACAGATACTCACACTGGACACAAATGCCTGTTTTCTCTCTTACCCCTGTAACTTTATCTTTCCACAGAGAAATTGGTGAAATATGTGACCACTATGGTGTGTGTTGCTTTAGAGGGTAAACCAGTCATTGGTGTCATACACCAGCCATTTACAGGGTTTACTGGTAAGTTGGGGCATCTGTGAAGAGATGTGTTGTCCATACCTTTGACTAAGTACGCCCTTTGGATGTATTTTCTTATTTTAAAAAAAGCCTTATTGTAATCTAAAGTGTCTTTATGCTAGAAAAAAAAATGCAAGTACATGAACTTGTTCTCTTTCTCTGCCCTGCTTCTGCCTCTATTATTGCCTCCTCAGCCTGGGCGATGGTAGGTCAGGGAACAAACATGAAGCACAGATCGTCCTACAATCTCAACTCGCCAAAAGTGATTGTATCACGGTCACATTCTGGAGAAGTAAAAAACTTTCTTCATTCTGCTTTTGGAAATAGCACAACAATAATCCCAGCAGGTGGCGCAGGTGAGCAGAGAATTCTTGGTCCTTTTCACGTTGGCATTTAAGGGACATGAAACATAATACCTGCAGCTGTGATGACCACGAGCCTATTGCACAAACACTTGTGTTGATTGTCTACTAAAGGCTGGCATTAGTTGAACTAGAAAAAAATAAGTACGCATGTGTCCAAGCACATCTTCTTTGGAGATTCCAGTAAATGTGCTATTGAGTGCACAGGTGAAATCACCAGAAACGCTTTTGTTTAAATATGCAAAAACATGTAAATAAGCCTTGCAAAACCTTTGTGTTTTTGTGGGAAGAAGAGGAAGCTAATATGGTACAAGTACATCTTGTGCAAAGTCAGACATTATTTAATGTCCATCGTCTACCTGGATTGCACAATGTAAACAAATTCAGAAGTGTACTTAGCAAATGGTGAAGCCGCTGTTTTTCAATCTCCAAATTCACATTCTTTTCACAATTTAACGTGGTCTTGAAGTATTGCCACGGCTACTAATAAATCACTTAGGCAAGCTTTAAAAAGAGCTCGTGTGATTGCAAACACATACATATGAATTATTCATCGTCTCTGGTGCACAATTGTTTTCACAAAATCAGCAGTTTCGCAGCATATCCTCCAGGTGTCGCCAATGCGGCCAGTAAACACTCTAATAATAAAAAAAAAAACATTTTCTGAGTTTTAAATTTGAAAAACAAATTATTTAAACAGGTTGTGTGGACTTTTGAGAGCCACTGTCACCAACTCAATGATGTATGGCTTAATGCAGTGTGTTGATTCAGTAGCATTTGTCTTCCCTCACAATATAAACAGTTTCTGCCTTTCTCAAATAATTGGATTCAAGTAGGGTTATTGAATTGTCATTTTTCTTTATAATCCTTAAGCAAACAGCAGCAGTTTGTGTTAAGAAGGTTCTTTAAATAGACATGCTACCAGGCATTTCAGCCACAGTGTTGTTTTATATATTTTTTTGTCTGACAGGATATAAGGTGCTGTCGCTGTTGAAGATGCATTCAGGCCAAACAGAGCCTATAGATGAAGCAGATGTTTACATCCACATCACCTTCATTAAGAAATGGGACATCTGCGCTGGTGCCGCACTACTGAACGCACTTGGTAAAAAACATAGCTTTTTTTTTTTTTTTTTCCCCACAAACTTTTATGCTATCTTTATATTATTACCAGTGACTTCAGCTGAGAGGGCGGAGCTGCTTAAACCCTCTGAAAGCTCTAGTTTCAAATTTCTCCTCAGTAGGGAATGTATCCAGGGTGTAGCAAGTCTTAGCAAGTCTTGAATTCATGTATCTACAATTAAGGCCTTAAAATTTCTTAAATTTGTTTTTTTTTTTAAATGCAAGTTGGCCTTTATTATGTTAATCTTAGTTTTAAATGTTGTCTTGACAGGCCTGTTTAATCTCTTATATCCTATGTTTTCATTGCATTCTGAAATGCAATGAAAATGCATAATTAGCTGCTAAAAAACCCTTACTAGCTAGCTAGCTTCTTTGCATCTATCATAATAGATGCAAATGTATTGCATTTCCCTGATCCAATGTCAAATATCCTGTGTTTGGAATATGAACCTGATTTATTCTAACGCACATTTAATTTACAAATGAAGCAGTTTGTTATATTTTTTGAACACTGACAAAGAGAACAGAAACGCATTAGCTGATATAACTCATTTGTCTATTCCTCATGATTTTTTTATGGGTGAAATTCATTTAGACTTTACACTTGTATGTCTAATAACCATTAATCTCCTTTACAGGAGGCCACATGACCACTCTGAAGGGGGAGAACATCGACTTCAGTGGAACTCCTTTGAACAAAGGAGGACTGGTGGCCAGTGTTGAAGTGGATCATAAGGACATACTGGCCAAACTTCCAAACTGGGACCCTTCAAAGCACTGAAAGACAACCACAGAACCATTGGCAGCTCTAGCATGTTGTGCTGAGGCTTACATGAAGAAGAGATGATTAAACATCAAACATTCTTGATCAGACGTTCATGTTCATTTTTTTCTTTTTTTTTTTTCTTGAAAGCTGGGCGGGGCTTTGCTGTCTACGCCAACCTGGCCCAATGAACAGGATTGTGACCAGCTTGGTTACCACAATGGTTCTTGATTCACAATCCTCCACAACTACATGCATCATTCATCCATCTCATGTGAAACCGCATGCTCACAAGGAACTGTGGGAAAACAGTGGACCCTTCCATGTCTCCTCCTTTCACCTTCACAGGAGAACAGGGGGATTTTAATGTGAAAATCTCTGGAGCATACAGCTGAACGCTGCAGGAGCTCGGCATCTGCTTCCACCATCGTAGATGTCTTTGTTTTCATATTTCAAAAGAGCATAACACTAATATAGAGAGGAATGTTTCAGAGAGCATCAGACATTAGTCCATCTCTGCAACTAATGAAACTCTGGATTTTGAGTATATCTATGGGTTATTATGTTAAAAAAATCCTTTTATTTTTTTTTATTTAAATCCTTTATTTTTTATTAACATTATATCAAGATGGATTAATTGAGAATAAGTTAATTATGAGTAGAGAACTCAAATCGTGGCCAAGAGAAAAGCTGATCGACCAGATTTGTGTTGAGGCTTCCATGTCTATCAGATAATTGAGCAAATCAGTTTAAAACTTTTATTAAAGCACAAAATGACTAACAAAATTGTTGGAGTGGCAATAGGAATTGATGTTGAATTTAATAACTCAACACTTTTAATAACCAGAATTTGTGCAACAATAAATGCTTGAAATTGGTACTTTTTACTTATCTACTCAAAATCCATTCAGCAAAAGAAGTGAAGTAGTCCTTTACCTAGCCTCAGCATTTCTCCAGTCTACACAGTTTGATCTGATGGCTCTCGATTTAGAAACCTTGGAAACCACGCAATAGACTTGATGTCAAAGTCAGAAAGATTTTTCAGTAAGAGAACCCAAATCCTTGTTGGAAAGAGAAATTAGTACTTCCTCATTTCTGCCTACAAGTGGCTTCAAAACTGAAGTATGCATGCATGGTTTGGATTTTTGGTCTTGATGAATCCCTGTTTCCTTTGACTACTGTTTCTTTCTGCACTGTGTCGGTCGTACTGGAATCCCTTTTGACTTTTTGTGTTCAGTCGAAAATACCAGCAGAGATCTCACATAAGTGTCTGAAGAAGATGCGTTTGTTAAAGGATCTTTTCATGTTTACTTTGTTTTGATAGCATTTGTGTTTATGTGTAGATTAAACTCCGTTTGGGTCAGAAATAAAATATTGAAACAGTTTCGTCTGCCACTGGTTGACGAGACTTGACAACTTGTCAATAGAGGTGAGGAGTGATCTGGAATGGGTTGACTGTTTACATAAAAACATGGCAAAGTCAGAGCTTGAGTTTCAGTTTTATGTTTCCAGTGCCTTTGCTTGGACAAAACCACATTGTCGCTGTAAGCTACATTAGTAATGCAGACTGCAATGCTCGCTGCCATCAGTTGCTGTGAAAATGACATGGACACTGTTTGGGGTGTGACTTTGGATACACTCCTTTGAGACTCTCATGCATGTGTACTTTAAGAAACACTTTTTCACATCACTGTGTTGTGACGTGCTTGGGAGTACTACTTTAGATATGAAAAAGGTATTTTTAAAATCCATACATTTATAAATGTAGAAAAAGAAAAATCCAGATCCGTGTATAGATTACCTGACCTCTGTAGACTGCTGCTCAGCTTTCCTTAAGGCTGCACACGTTTAAGCCTCCAATCAAGCAGCCACAATTTCAAGTTAGGGATTTTGTTACTAGGTTGCAACGTTGCAGAGTACAGCGTGGAACTGAAACAACCTTTGAATACAAACATACAACATGTGGACCATCTGTAGCCGTGAGCGTGGATTTCTCAAAGGAGCACCATGTGTACCTCTGTCTTTTTCCATGTGTACCAACCAGACTCTGGGGGTTGCGAGATGTTGTAGTTGGATATCTGGAAGGCCTTGGAGAGACATTTTCTGGTGTTCACTACTTCTGTCGTTTTTAATGTGATTTGGGGGATTTGGTAGCGGCGCTCATTTTCAGTTTTTCTTTGCATGGCTACTGGGTTTGTAGGAGTCTCATATTTTTGTGTCTACCTCTCTGCCAGTGTTTCACTTGCTCTCTTCAGGTGATTTACACATTGAAAGAATGCAAAAGCCAAATGAGGAGCGATACAGAGTACATGAAGGGGTTTTTTGATCAACTAAAGTAGAAAAACCTTTAGTTACTTTTGAAGTAAATTAAATTTATCTCTGTCAATAGTGTCTTCTATTCCTTCCAATAACATGGTAAAATTTTACATTAACCACAGAAATGACATTAAAAAAACCCTGCGAATTTTCTTGAACTCACTATTTTGCCTTTATGCAGCATGAAAGCTAAATATAAAAATCATGCAGGCTTTTAATGTGTTCCTGAACTTAAAATAAAAAAGTAAAAGGTGTGAATGACCCGCTATGGTTTTCAAAAGACTGTAGACTGGTCTTTGGTCTGACTTTCTTTTTTTATTATTATTATTATTTGGCTAACGGTAGGTACAGTTTCCATGAGTAATTCATTTTGCTTCTGTGAATTTCCAATAAACCGTGTGCATGAAAGGATGAGCTGTGTTTACTCTGATTTTTTTTTTGTTAAATGTCTCTTATCAAGATTTAAACAGTCATATTTACACATGAATCAGCTCGAGAGACGTTTGCTATTTGTAGACATTTGCTACACTTTCCAGATTATTTTTTAAAGAAAACCATATGTATTCTTACGTACGACAATAAAGTTTGTGGGTAAAATGTGACGAACTCGAATGTAGATGAATAATTATGAAAAGTCGTCCTAAATGTAATCGCATTTTTCTTTGCTGTTTTAAAATGTATTCAAAACAAATATTTTAGTGAAAATCTTGTTTTTATATTTTCCCTGTGCAAGCGTACTCTCATGGTTCTGATGCTTTCTCCCACAGTCCACAAACATGACTGTTAGATTAGTTGGTCTCTCTAAAATGTCCCTGCGCTGTTTGTTCTGTGATGGACTGACAGCCTGTCCAGGGTGTACACCGCCTCTTACCCAATGACCACTGGAGCTAGGAGCTCCCACTGTGAATATGCAGGGACAAGCGGGTACAAACAATGGATGGATGCCAATATTTTACTGTGTTTATAATAAATGTTCTTAATATTAGGAGCTAGACTTAGTGTTTAGCTCTGCTTTTCCGATGCTTTGATCTTGGGGTGTTGTGACTTGATGCGTCAGTATCCTTTATGTCTGTTAAAAAAAAAACAGGAAACATTACAGAAGAGATTAACATATTAAAAATAATGAATTAGAATACATTAAAAAGTTATAAACCTGAAGCACAATGTGGACATAAATATTATAATACTGACATAAATACAATACCTGTAGGAGGTTCATTTGCGGCAGCAATAAGAGCGTCTAGTTCATTTTCTGGACAGGGATAAACATCATTTAGAGTCATTTCCACTCAATATAATCTACATTGCTGAGGTAGACCTCACACACCAGTCTGTGTGAGATGGTCAATGCAGTCTGTCTGGGAGTATCTCTTGGCCATGTCCAGAGGTGTCTCCTCTCTGAAGGTCTTGGCCTTTAAGTCAGCTCCTAGTTCAAGCAGAGTCTTCACTGTGTCCAGACGGCCCCAACAAGCAGCAAGATGCAGTGCTGTATACCCTAAAAATAACTCGCCAGTATAACCTTGTACAGATGGCTTATCTGTGCAATATCAAATGTAAAAACGGTCAATCCTGCCAAAGAATTCAAACTTGTACTTGTGTTTTCGGTATCTGATTATGCTATGCACTAAACTGAAGCATATTGTTGGTTTAAAATGAAACTAGAAAATTTCTGAAGAAATTTAACTGGGGCCTGCCAAAGTGTGCCCGTCGGTTTGGACCCAGCGTTCTGATGCTAAAACAGTAGCATCAATGCTAACATGGAATTGCACCATTCAGTATGTTACAATTAGTGCGTAAACTAAAATTAGCCAAAATGCTAATGTTAGCGCGAATGCTAACATTCGCGCTAACATTGGGGCATCACTAGCATGTTGTCTGTCATTGACTTACTCCATTCAGTATACTAAACATGGCTCATAAGAAAGGAAAATAGGTAAAAGCTTATTTTAGGGAAAAGGCTAATGCTAGTGCTCCCCACTAGTGCAAGGCAGTGCACTAGTGGGGAGCAGTGGAATGCTAATGTTTGTGCTAATGTTTTTCTCATGAGAATAAAAGATAATTAAAGGCAAACACTTTTGCACCGCCTGTGGCGGTGCACTAGCCATTCAGGAATATTGAGGCTTTTATTTTGAAATTTTCAGTAAGCTTCATTTGAAATGGTCACACTAATTCCATGTGTAACATTGGTTGGGTTAAATCATTTATATAATACCCAAAAGAGCAATTACCACGATGTAAAAATGGTCAAGGCTTTTATTTTGAAATTTGTACTAAGCTTCGTTTTAAAAGGCTACACTAATCCTATGAGTAACTATGGAGGCAGTGACAGACTTGCTGCTCTCCCTATGCATTGCTATGGGCAGGCCCCAATAATAGACCCCGATGTGTGATCCATTTCATTCCCGCTCACCTCTGACGGTATGCTCGTCCAACTTGGCGCCTCGTTTCACCAGTTCACGTACAACGCTGCTCTTTCCGAGCATGGAAGCGACTAAAAGGGCATTTCTTCCCATCTCGTCCACTTTTTCAAACAAATTGATCTCCTCTGATTTTTCGGTAGCATCGTACCTTTCCAGAACCTGCTGTAAGTCTTCTATGTCTCCTAAGAGGACGCTGTTGAGTATTTCGTCCTGTATGGATGCCATTGCTATGCCGAGAATGGCAGCTACCATGGTTACCGCGTCAGTCGGTGTTGCATTAAAGGCCATTAATATGTTACCACACAGAAGGTGATGCTGTTTGATTGTTTTACTGTTGTTGTTTTTTTTACATTTGTTTGTAAAAACAACAATGAAAAAATAAAACAAATGGGGAACTCCATAACTTTTACGCACATAACCTGCATTTTTTTCAACTGTTAGAGTTTTATATTATCCACTTGGTTTGCATTGTATTTTAGTACTTTCGCTTTAAATTGTGCCTCTTTGTGGAAAAGTAAAAGCAAAGTATAATTTCTTACTCTTCATTACTGGCCTCCACATAAATTTTACTCGTTAGTAGTCTTATCCTCAGTACGGTCGCCGCTGTTCGACACGGAAACGTTTGAATATATGAATCAAAATGAAATTAGACCACGTTCCCACAACTTCAGAAGTACTTGAACGCATCTTTCATTCTAACATGAAGTGTATGATAGCATGTGGTTCCATGTAGTGGTTAGCACTCTGGACTCTGACTCCAGCGATCCGAGTTCAAATCTCGGTGGGACCTTCTTATTTGCAAATAATAAAGGTAGCTTTAAAATTGTGATTATGTTATTGTACGTTCAATGATTAATCAAATTCAGTGTTTAAAAGTCAGTGAACCGACCCAATACCCCTGTTTCTCCTCTAATCTAGATAACCTTCTGAGTTTCAAGTATCACAAAAATAAGCTGTAATTCACTCCTGCTTTTATTTAAATTATATTATGTTCCATAAATAAATAAAATAAACGTTAAAAATTAATTTGTCCAAAAAAAATTATTAAATTGATTATTTTAATATTTGATCAAACATTCTCTGTTAACGTTCCATAAATATTTTAACATTTTCCTGTGACAGTAATCTACAAAATAATATTTAACTCTTCCTTGTTAGATTACAGACTGAGTGGGTAGCTCAGACAGCAACGCAAATCTTGACTTTTTTCTGCTGTATGGTTCATAATTGTGCGTGTCTGATTTTGTTACAAATATATACTTTTTTTATGATGGACCCAAGGAAAAAGTAGCCGGCAATGGCTAAAGAGGATCAAAATAAACAAATGCAAGTAACATATATTTATATATAAAAAGAAACTGCTTCAATATTTATATTTTTGAAACACGTTTACTCGCCTTTTTCATATTAGTATCTGAGCTATTTACAGTAATTTACTATGAAAGTTTGTGAGTTTCATTTTATTTTGAAATTTAGTTCTACAACTTCCTGCCGGAAGCACCGCGCAACCTGGGCTCTTCTACGCTTACTAAGACTGTAGTGAAACGGAACCGTCAGTCGACGTGTAGGTCGCAAATTTCTGCAGCGAGGACTTTGTCAGTTTTCGCTCAACATTTTCTTCTACAGTGTCACGTCGGTACTATTTTCAATGATGTTTAACAGGCAAAACAGCCTGTGGATGGGCGATGTAAGTCCTAATATTTGGTTTTATTTACCAACGTTAGTTTAGCCGCGCGTATAGCTAGCTTGGCTAGCTTTGACGAACCATGAAGACAGATATGCCTCCGCCGAAGTGCTTAGTATGTATGGCTCAAAACTCCTCCCTAGAACTAAATGGTAACCTAAATTATCTAAAAGTTCGGTTTAATAAAAGTGTGAATATAGTTAACTTGTGGATACGCGCTTTGTCACGCCGCAGGAAACGTTAGCTGAATATAAGCTAACAGTTAACAAGTCTGACATGTAGAACTGCAGCCTAAAGCGTTAAAGATCTCATAGCTCTGGAAGGGCCGAAAATAGTTTATTAGTAGAGTGAAGTGTCGTCTTTTATCCAAGCGGAAATGTTCAAGTCAAAAGTAGTTGCAGCAAATTTAAATGTCTTGTAAAAAAAACCAGCAACAGTCTTTACGATAAAATTAGCAAAATTACATGTGTGCAGTATGACTAACTTTAATACTATGAATACTTTGTTCACTGATGCTTCTTTGCTGTTTTTACACAAACTAGGGGCAGGAGCTACTTACTGTTTAGTGTCTTAATGACAGCAATGACTTACTTTATATGAACTGTGCTTTATTCATTTATTTTTCCTTCCTTGGTTAAAAACATGCCAATGCATTGTTATCTATACTAGGGATTTGAAGTTTTGCAGAACATCGTTAAACATTTTCTGCATTCACGCTTAAATCGTGCATGTAAACAATCCGATTACAGATTGTTTACATGTACGATAATAAAGCCTGTGAAAGCCGCAAAGTTTTATTTAGTAATATTTGGTAAAGATTGTTTCTAAATGTCACGCAACCTTATTCTGAGTCACATATTTTTATTTGACAGTGACATAGTTGCCTCTTCTATTTATTTCTAGTTGGACCCATATATGGATGAGAACTTTGTCAAGCAGGCCTTTAGTGGTATGGGAGAGTCACCGTTGGGAGTCAAGATCATCACTCACAGGATAACAGGGTAGGAGACACAGAACACTACTGATCAGACATGACTTTGTTGTTGAAGCCTTTAAATTGGCAAGCAGGTTGTACATTTTTTGACCTTTTTGTTGAATATTAAGTTAACTTGTTCTTAACTTATTCTCAGTTACACATTTGCGCCTTCCCCATAGCTGCTTCATCCCCCTGACAAAACAAACGTTTCTTTTCTTTTATCCACTTGCCTTCCTTTTGGTTCACGCTTTCATTTTTTTGTTTTCTTTGTCTTTCCACAGTGGCTCAGCGGGTTACTGTTTTGTGGAGCTGGCAGATGAAGCGAGCGTCGACCGCTGCGTACAAAGACTCAACGGAAAACTGGTTCCAGGATCAAACCCGGTGAGCTGTTTGATTTAGCAGCAAAATATTCACATTTGTTTCAGTAGCTTTCATATCAGAAATAAATGTTTCTCTATTGACATCAATATATTGACAGTTTCTTGACATCTTCCTTTTCTCAGCGTTAGATTTGGGCCTTTTCAGTGCTTAACTCTTTTATTGTGGATAGTGGAGCTCTGCCCGCCTCGGATGTACTTTTGTTTTATGATTGCACACCTGCATAGTAGTAGAACATTTGGATATTTCTGATCAGTTTAACCCGCCAGTACCTGTGTCATTTTAATCGTTTTATGTGGCTTTATGTGACAAATGCTAGACAATAAGGCCTGTTGATGTAAAGCCACAAATGTTCCCATCCTGAAGATGCCGGTTTCATGTGCTGTGTGACATTATGAGCTATGAGCTGCTTGGCACTGCTTGGTTTGAAGTACTGTTGGCCCAGAGGGCCGGTCAAGCTATGGGCTGCCCTGTTCATAGACTCTCTGGTAGGAACTAACTGAGGAAGGGGCTAAAGGCTGGTCTGGGTGGTGGAGGTATGTAAACCTAAATAACAATAACAGCGCCACCTTTTGTTTGCAGCAATATCAGTGCTATACTACACGTCTTTGGTGTTTGAGGTTGTCTTAATGTCTGTGTTCTTTTTTTTTTTTTTTTTTTTTTTTTTTCCGCACTTGCAGCCCAGGAAGTTTAAGCTAAATTATGCCACATATGGGAAACGTCCAGAAGCAGGGTAAGATCTGATTTGTGTAACATACCTTTGCCTTCCTTTAGCGGTTGCTTCTGTTTGTCTAGTACTTCTACATTTCTTCAGATGTAACACAGTTGTTACAGTAGCTTCTCCCAAGGTTTAATGATGAGCCTCATTCCCAAAATAGATCCAATGTCCAAACTTAGTGCTTGGACACATCGCGCAAGTTGGCTGGACTCAAGAAATGTGGCATTAATGACATCATAAACATAGATTACAAGATCTATTTTAGTCTATGTTAGTTGTGGTGCGTTTACTGGTCAGAAAAAGATCAGTAAATGACAGCTGTCTGTTCAACTGTTGGGTTGATCAAGCTTAAATGCAGCTACTTAGTTTCCTTCTTGCTTTCTAGGTGTGTCTTTAACTATGACTGTTAAAAGCCAAATGAATAATAGAAAGCTTTAATTGAATAAGAAAAAAATGTTAAACCTCAATTTTATTTTCCCTTTAGGTAATTCAGACCTTTCACATTATTAATTTAGCTGCTATTCTAAAACTAAGAACATTCTCATAGTTTACTCATAAACACATAATCTGAGCTCAGCTTATTTGTCAGACATGAAGCTACATTTTGCTACTTGATGTCACTAAGTCCTTTATGCTTCCTCACACCAGTACGTGTGCACAAATAGACATTTTAATCATTTTTTTTTCTTTCTTTTTGCTCTTTCAGGCCGGAGTTCTCAGTGTTTGTGGGAGACTTGGCCTCTGAAGTGGACGACTTTCAGCTGCATCAGGTCTTTAAGAAGTACCCTTCCTGCAAAGGAGCCAAAGTAGTCACAGACCAGTATGGCTATTCAAAGTACGTTGACCACTCTGTGCGTTTTAAATTTGCTAATTACATGTTTTTTTGTGCTTTATTATTACACTTGGTTACTCAGATAGCAGTGCTTTGGACGTTGACCACCAGTGCATCTTCATCTGTTTTCGAAAAAGGCTGAAGAAATGTTTTCTTGCCGTCTTATGCTAAAACTATTGTTTTCCCCATATAGGCTAAGCAAGAGCAACTCACAATTCAAGTGATGCTACCTCATGTTAAAAGTAAAACAGCAAGTTTCAGTTCTACCATAATAATACCCATTATATTCTGTTTCTCATAAGTGGCTAATACATGGCAAGTATGTAGCACTAACTGGTGGGCAGAGGAGGCGTAACTTTGGTCTGGTTTTTCAGAGGCTACGGCTTCGTCAAGTTTGGTGACGAGAGCGAACAGAAGGCGGCGATAGAGGAGTGCCAGGGAACCGTCCTGGGGGGGAAAACCCTGAGGCTCAGCATCGCTGTGGCAAAAAGGTACGATGCAACAAGCCAGCTCAAAACAGAAAGCAAGCTTAGAAGATGAAATAGAAGTTAATTTATCTGTTATAGAGGTGTTTTCATTTCCAGCCTTAAACCCTCATGTCTAGCTCCTTTTTTTTATTTTGTTTCCTACTTGTCCTTTTCTCTCTGTCCTTTGGCCGCCTCGTTTTTTTTGTTGTTGTTTTTTTCCAGTTTCTTGTTTTTACAGATTACACATTTAAAGCATGTCTTGTGTAGAAATGTTTGCTCAAGATTTCTAACTTGAATCTTAAATATTTTAATATACAGGCCCAGTAGCGCTGCAAAGCTGAGCTCAGGAAATGTCTAAGTGAAACATGTGTAGTAACACTGTATCAATTTGGTTCTCTGTGTGTAGATTTATTTCTTATTCTTTCCTGCAGACTGTTGGAATCAGAAGTGAATCAGATCAACTGCAATTATTTCTGTGCAAAACAATCAGTACTTTTTAAGATGTTGAGGACCAGATTCTTCATTTTGTGTCAACATTCGGTTAGCTAACGCTAGCTGCTTATTTAAAGGCTGTATTGTAAATGTTGTTGTTGTCGATGTACTGGTTTTAGTTAGGCATTGTTGCCTTACAAGATGAAGAGTTGTCGAGAAAAAAAAGGATGCTTTAAAAACAAAAACATCAATAATGATTTCAGAAATTTATCTCTGACTTAAAAAAAAAAAAATCAGATTAAAACATTTAATTATATCTTTGTAAATGTATTTTAAGGTTATCCGAGTAGTTGAAACTCTGGGGTGTCAGTTGTAAACAGATTTTAGGAAAACTTGTGAATTTTTTTGCCTTGAATTAATTCATTAATAGTTTAACCAGAAAATAATTTGTTCACAGGTAAAATTGCAATTTGTTGTCTTGAAATAAGTGCTACATACTGACAAAGGGGTGATCTGACCTGGAGCCATTCAAATGTAAAACTTTAACTGCTATAATTAATAAAGCTTAAGGTCAAGGCTTTCTGCATTTTTAAGTTTTACAGAATAATCCGGTTCAGACAGATTGTCAATATTTCAAATCTACTTTTTTTGTTGTTGTTGTTGTTCAGCCAAAAGACGACCTACCCAGGAGGCCAGACTCAGAGTTACAGTACCTACAACCCGACACAGTCCGGTTACTACGGCAGCCACGCGGCAGGAAGTCAGGGCGGTTATTATCCTCAGTGGGGGGCCTATGACCAGTACAGTGGCTACAACAGCAGTGGTTACAGCTACAACAGTGGATACAACAGCGGCTACAATAGCAGCTACAACAGCGGCTACAACTATAACTATGGGGCTTATGGTTATCCCCCACCAGGTCACATGATGCCCCCGCCTCCCATGGGGATGCCACCCATGTCCACCGACATGACGGGAGCTGTACAGGTAAAAGAAATAAAAACTGATCAACTGGTGCAAGTTAGTTGACTGTAAACTATTTTATGGATAAATCTGTTAAAACATAGGCTGTAATTTGATGAACCTACAACAATATGGTTATATAAACGTATTGGAGCTAACTATCAACAATACCTGTAGGTAGCAATAGCATTGGCTCAGTGATGCTAACAGAATAAACAAAAGCACAATTTGTTTTCCTGGTTGCAAATTTGATATATTCAGATTAGTACTGATGTACTTTTAGAATTCTGATTAAACTTTTAGTTGTTCAATAGTTTTATTTTAATCCTGGGTCTGTGTCCAGCAGGGCCAGGAGCAAGCTGAAGATGCTGATGATGTCAGCACAGAAGGTAAAAATCCGTGATTGCTTTCAAATAATCATTATTTCTACTGGACACGATTCAACTCATAAACAATATCTGTCTATTAAACCTTTATGGAAGAGAAGCAGCATAACTAATTTTTTTCTGATGATCTTGGTGGGATCCATTCCAGAGGCCATCCCTGAATGTGATGTGGAACTGTGGAACAAGGACTTTATGCAGCACAGTGAGGAGCTTTATGACGCTTTGATGAACTGTCGATGGGAACCTTTGGACTCTGTTGACTCCCCTATCCCAACCTTCTCCTGATGTCTCTTTCATCCACCAATACTTCAATTCTTTTTTTTTAAGTCATTTTTATACGTCCAAAATGTGTCGCAGCAAACACATCTGAGAACACACCGGCCAGAGCTCTGTGTCTTACAAAGAGAGACACTTTGTAAGACACAGAGCTCTGGCTGGTCGTAGATTCAGTCACTCTTCTTCCCGCGCAGACACTGCAAACAGACATTCACTGGATCGGATTTGTCAGCCTTTTGGTAACAAACGGGAAGTTGGTGAAGAAGTATGGATACTGTGAAGATCAGGTGGTCTCTGAACCAGAAGAGCTGGAGCCGACTGGCACTCGGAGGATGTTGTGTGGCGGTACTTCAGCTATTGACAACATCAGGTTCCAGTGATCACCAAACTCAGCGCTTCTTTCAGTTTCATATCGTCTCTAGGATCACTATGCAGATAAGAAATCAGTTTTGTTTGGGTTTTTATTTAAGGACTCTTATGTTTCTGAATTTTGGTTTGGTTTGCTGAATTTTAAACTGGATTGTGGGACGAAGGTGGCTGTGTGGAGCTCCCAAAAGAATAGGAAATGTTTTCAGCATCCGGATGGATGGAATGGATGAAAGGCGTGCATCTCTGAGATGTTTTAGATGCGGCGCAGATGTAAGGTTTGTGTGACGGAACCAGCTGAACTGATGGTAGCCTTTATTTTCTGCTGCTTAGTGGAAAAAATATTTTGTATATATTGTCTTTCTGAAGATGTTTTATCAATAAACTATTAAATACCGTAGCGTTTATTTATTTTAATATATAATACGTTATTTTTTTTAATGGTAAATGGACTGAACTTATATAGCTTTGCTTTTTCCGATCATTTCTGACCACTCAAAGCGCTTTACACTAGAGTCATTCACCCATTCGCTCTCACATCGATACGCAGATCGGTAGGCAATTTGGGGTTAAGTGCCTTGCCCAAGGGCACATCGACACGGGGCAGGAGGAAGCTGGAATTGAACCTA